>JAIUJO010000694.1:50000-178821 GCA_023846275.1 Vanilla planifolia | reverse complement strand
AAGAAGGAAGAAGAAGAAGGAAGAAGAAAAAGGAGGAGAAGAACCAGAAGAAGCAGAAGAAGAAAGTGCAAGAAGAAGAACGAAGAAGAAGAAAGAAGAAGAAGAAAGAAGAAGAAAAAAAGAAGAAGATACAGTAAGAAAAAGGAAGAAGAGAAAGAAGCAGAGAAATAATAGGAGTAAGAAAATGAAGACATTGAAAAAAGAAGAAAAAGATGTAGAAGAAGAAGAAGAAAGTGCAAGAAGAAGATGAAAGAAGGAGAAAGAGAGTAAGAAGAAGATGAAGAAGAAGAAGAAAGAAGGAGAATAACGAAGAAAAAGAGGAAAGAAGAAGAGGGAAGAAGAAGAGGAAAGAAGAAGGAGAAGAAGAATGTAGAAGATGAAGAAGAAGAAAAAGAAGAAGAAGAAGAAGAAGAAGAAGAAGAAGAAGAAGTAGAAGAAGAAGAACAGTAAGAAGATAGAAGAAGAAGAAGAAGAAGAAGAAGAAGAAGTTAGAAGAAGACGAATAAAGAAGAAGAAGAAAAGAGAAGAAGAAGAAGAAAGAAAAGGAATAAAGAAGTAGAAGAAGAAGAAAAGGAAGAAGAAGAACTAGAAGAATAAGAAGAAGTAGAAGATGAAGAAGAAGAGGAAGAAGGTGAAGAAGAGGAAGAAGAAGAAGTGGATGATGAAGATGAAGATGAAGATGATGAGGAAGAGTAAGAAGACATAGAAGAAGAAGAAGAAGAAAAAGAAGAAGAGGAAGAAGAAGAATCAGAAGAAGAGAAGAAGAAGAAGAAGAAGAAGAAGAAGAATAAAGAAGAATAAAGAAGAATAAAGAAGAAGAAGAAGTTGAAGAAAGAAGAAGAAGAAGAAGAAGTGGGGAAAGTGGACGAAGAAAAGGGAGAAGGTAAAGAACCAGAAGATGAAAAAGAAGAAGAAGAAGAAGAAGAAGAAGAAGAAAAGGAAGGAGTAAAAGAAGAGGAAGAAGAAGAAGAAGATGAAGAGGAAGAAAAAGAATAATTATAATAATAATAAGAATAAAGTCGATGAGGGAGTGAAAGAAAAGAAGTAGAAAAAAGAAGAAGAAATAGATGAAGAAGCAGGAGAAGAAGAAAAAAAGAAGAAAAAGAATTAGAGGAAAGAAGAAGAAGGAGAAAGAAGAAGTAGAAAGAAGAAGAAGAAGAAGAAAGAAGTAGAAGATGAAAAAGAAGAAAGAAGAAGAGTAAAAAGGTGGAGATGAAGAAGAAAAAAGAAGAAGACATAGAAGGAAGAAGAACAAGAAGTTGAAGAAGCAGAAGAAGAAAAAAGAAGAAGAATAGTAATGAAGAAGAAGAAAGATGAAGAAAAATATTGACGAAAAAAAGAAAATAGACGAAGAAATAAGAAGTCGAAGAAAGAAAAAGAAGAAAAAGATGATGAAGAAAGAAGAAAAAGAAAGAATAAAGAAGAAGAAAGAAGAAAGACGAAAGAAGAGAAAGAAGAACAAGAAGAAAGAGGAAGGAAGAAGAAGGAGAGGAAGAAGAAGAATAAAAAGAAGAAGAGGAGGTAGAAGAAGAGGGGGATTAAGAAGAGGAAGAAGAGGAAGACAAAGAAGAAGAAAAAGAAGAAGAAGATGAAGAAGAAGAAGAAGAAGGAGAATAATAATAATAATAATAATAATAATAATAATAATAATAATAATAATAATAATAAGCAGCAGAAGAAGAAGAATAAGAAGAAAGAACAAGAGGAATAAAGAACAAGAAGAAAGAAGAAGAAGAAGGAAGAAGTAGAAAAAAGATGAA
This sequence comes from Vanilla planifolia, assembly GCA_023846275.1. Taxonomy (NCBI): domain Eukaryota; kingdom Viridiplantae; phylum Streptophyta; class Magnoliopsida; order Asparagales; family Orchidaceae; genus Vanilla; species Vanilla planifolia. Next base: position 177,061 of record JAIUJO010000694.1, on the reverse strand, counting down.
GAAGAAGAAAGAAGAAGAAAAGAAAGAAGAAGAAGAAGAATAATAAGAAGAGAAATAAGAAAAAGGAAAAAGAAGAAGAAGTAGAAGAAGAAAAGAAGAAAGAAGAAGAATAAAGAAGAAGAACAAAGAAAAAGAAGAATGAAGAAAACGAAGAATGAAGAAGAAGAAGAAATAGAAGAAGAGAGAAGACGAAGAAGAAGAAGAACACAACGAAAGGGAAGAAGAAGAAATGGAAGAAAAAGAAGAAAAGGAGGAAGAAGAAGAGGAAGAAGGAGAAAGAAGAAAGAAGAAGAAGAAGAAGAAGAAAACATAATAATAATAATAATAATAATAATAATAAAAATAATAATAATAAGTAGAAAAATAAGAAAGAAGAAGAAGAAGAAAGAAGAACAAATGAAAAATAAAAAGAAAGTAGTAGAAGAAGAACGAAGAGGAAGAAGAAAGAAGGAAAAAAAAGTAGAAGAAAAAAGAACAAAAAAGAAGAAGAGAAAGAAGAAAGAAGAAGAAGAAAGGAAAAGAAGAAAGAAGGAGAAGAAGGAAGAAGAAGAAGAAAAAGAAGAAGAAGAAAGAATAAGAAGAAAAGAAGAAGATGAAGAATAAGAAGAAGAAGAAGAAAGAACAATAAGAAGAAAGAAGAAGAAGGAAGAAGAAGAAGAAGGAAGAAGAAGAAGAAGAAAGAAGAAGGAAAATGAAGAAGAAAAAGGGAAAAGAAAAAGAAGAAGAAGAAGAAAGACAGAAGAAAAAAGAAGAAGAAACATGAAATAGAAAGTAGAAGAAGAAGAAAGACGTAGAAGAAAGGAATAAAGTATATGAATAAAAAGAAGAAAGAAGAAGCAGGAAGAAGAAGGAAGAAGAAGAAAGAAGAAGAATAAAAGAAGAAGAAAGAAGAAGAAAGAAGAAGATAAAGAAAAAAGAGGAAGAAGGAAGAAGTAGAAGAAAGAAGAAAAAATAAGAAGAAAAAGTGCAAAAAAGTAGAAGAAGGAAGAAAAAGAAGAAAAAAGAAAGAAAAATGAAAAAGAAAGAAGAAGAAAAAATAAGAAGAAAAAGCTCAAAAAAGAAGAAGATGAAGAAAAAGAAGAAGAAAAAAGAAGAAGCAGAAGAAGAAGAAGAAGAAAGAACAAGAAGACGAAAGTACGAGAAGAAAGAAGAATAAGAAAAAAGGAGAAAGAAAACGAAGAAGAAAGAAGACGAAGAAGAAGAAGAAGAAGAAGAAGAAAGATGAAGAAGAAGAAGAAAAAGAAGAAGAAGAAAAAGAAGAAAGATGAAGAAGAAGAAGAAGATGATGAAGAAGAAGAAAGAAAAAGAAAAAAGAAGAAGAAGAAAGAAGAAGAACAAAGCAAAGGAAGGGGAATTAAGAACAATAATAAGAAGAAGAAAGAAGAACAAATGAAGAAGAAGAAAGAAGAACAAAGAAGAAGAAAAAGAAAGAAGAAGAAGGAAGAAGAAGAACAAAGAAGAAGAGAAAAGAAGAAGAAGAAAAAAAGCAAAAAAGAAGAAGAAGCAAGAAAAAGAAGAAAGAAAAAGAAGAAAGAATGAGATGAAGAAAGTAAAAGAAGAAAAAGAAGAAGAAAGAAGGAGAAGGAAAAGAAGAAGAAAAATAAGAAGAAGAAGAAGAAAGAACAAGAAGATGAAAGAACGAGAAGAAAGAAGAATAAGAAGAAGAAGAAAGAATAAGAATAAGAAGAAAAAGAAGAAGACGGAAGAAGACGAAGAAGAAGAAGATGAAGATGAAAGAAGAATAAAAGAAGAAGAAGAAGAAGAAATAAGAACAAGAAAGAAGAAGAAGAAGGAGAAAGAAGAAAAATAGAAAAAGAAGAAGAAAGATGAAGGAGAAGAAGAAGAAGAAGAAGGAGAAGAAGAAGAGAGAAGAAGATGAATAAAGAGGACGAAGATAAGAGAAGAAGAAGAAGAATGAAGAAGAAGAAAGAAAAAGAAGATGAAAAAAGGAGAAGAATAAGAAGAAGACGAAGAAGAACTAGAAGAATTAGAAGAAGTAGAAGAAGAAGATGAAGAAGTTGAAGAACAAGAAGAAGATGAAGATGAAGAAGACGAAGTAGAAGGAGAAGAAGAAGAAGAAGAAAAAGAAGAAGAGGAAGAAGAAGAAGAGCAAGAAGAAGAAGAAGAAGAAGAAGAAGAAGAAAAAGAAGAAGAAGAAGAAGAAAGAAGAAGAAGAAGAAGAAGTAGAAGAAGAAAGAAGAAGAAGAAGAAGAAAAAAGAAGAAAGAAGTAGTAGAAGAAGAAAGAAGAAGAAGAAGGAAGAAGAAGAAGAAAAAAGAAGAAAAAGGGAAAAAAGATGAAGAAGAAACATGAACAAGAAGAAGGAAATGAAGAAAGAAGGTGAATGAAAAAAAGAAGAAAGAAGAAGAGGAAGAACTAGAAGAAGAAGAAGAAGAAGAAGATTATGATGATGAAAAAACAAGAAGAAGAAAGAAGAAGAATAAAGATGTAGAAAGACGTAGATGTAGAAGAAAGAAGTAAAAGAAGAAAGAAATAGAAGTAGAAGAAAGAAGAAGAAGTAGAAGAAGTGGAATGAAGAAGACGAAGAAGAAGAAAGAAGTAGAAGAATAAATAAGAAGAAGAAGAAAGAAGAACAAGAAAGAAGAAGAAGACGAATGAAGAAGAAAGAAGAAGAATAAGAAGAAGAAGAAGAATGAAGAATTAGAAGAAGAAGAAGAAGAAGAAGATGAATATGAAGAAAAAGAAGAAGTAGAAGAGGAAGAGGAAGAAGAAGAAGGATAGGATAAGGAAGAATAGGAGGAAGAAGATGAAGAAGCGAATGTTGGAGAGGACGAAGAAGAAGAAAAAGGAGAAGAAGAAGAAGAGGAGGAAGAAGAAAAAGTAAAAGAAGACTAAGATGTAGAAGAAGCAGAAGAAGAAGAAGAAGCAGAAAAAGAAAGAAGAAGAAAAAGTAGAAGAAGAAGATACAAGAAGAAAAGAGAAGAAAACGAAAGAAGAAGAAGAAGACGGAAGAAGAAGAAGAAATGTGAAGAAGAGAAAAGAAGGAGAAAAAGGAGAAGAATAAGGAGAAGAAAAAAGAAGAAGAAAGAAGAAGAAGAAGAAAGAAGAAGAAGAAATAAGAAGAAGAAGAGATAAGAAGAACAGGTGAGAAGAAGTAGAAAAAAGAGGAAGAAGAAGTGTAAAGAAGAAGAAGAAGAACAACAACAAAGAAGAAGAATAAGAAGAATAAGTAAAAGAAAGAAGAAGAAGAAGAAAATGAAGAAGAAAGAAGAAGAAAAAGAAAAAGAAGAAAAAGAAGAAGAAGAAAGAAGAAAAATAAAGATGAAGAAGAAAAATAGAACAAGAAGAATGAAAAAAAAGAAGTAGAAGAAGAAAGAACAAGAAGAAGAAAGAAGGGGATGAAAAAGAAACAAAAGATGAAGAATAAGAATAAGAAGAAGAATGATGAAGCAGAAGAGGAAGAAGAAGTAGTAGAAGAAGAAGAAAGAGAAAAAAAAGAAGAAGAGATAGAAAAAAGAAGAAGAAGAGATAGAAAAAAGAAGAAGAAGATGATGAAGAAGATGAAAGTGAAAAAACAAGAAGAAGAATGACGAAAGTACAAGAAAAAAAGAATAAAAAGAAGAAAAAAGAAAATGAAGAAAAAGAAGAAGAGGAAGTAGAAGAAGAAGAAAGAACAAGAAGAATAAAGAAGAAGAAGAAAGGAGAAGAAGTGGAAGAAGAAAAGGAAGAAGATGAAGAAGCAGAGGAAGAAGAAGAAGAAGAAGAAGAAGACAAGGATGAAGGAGAAAAAGAAGTAGTGGAAGAAGAAATTGAAGAAGAAAAATTAGAAGAAGAAGAAGAAGAAGAAGAAAAAGAAAGAAGAAAGAAGAATAGTAGAAGAAGAAGAAGAAGAAAAAGAAGAAGTGGAAGAAGAATAAGAAGAGGAAGAAGAAGAAGAAGAAGAAAGAAGAAGAAGAAGAAGAAGAAGAAGAAGAAGACAAGGATGAAGGAGAAGAAGAAGTAGTGGAAGAAGAAATTGAAGAAGAAAAATTAGAAGAAGAAGAAGAAGAAGAAGAAGAAGAAGAAGAAGAAAAAGAAAGAAGAAAGAAGAATAGTAGAAGAAGAAGAAGAAGAAGAAGAAGAAGTGGAAGAAGAATAAGAAGAGGAAGAAGAAGAAGAAGAAGAAAGAAGAAGAAGAAGAAGAAGAAGAAGAAGATGAAGAAGAAAAAGAAGAAAGAAGTAGAAAGAAGAAGAAGAATAAAGAAGAGGAAGAAGAAGAAGGAAGATGAAGAAAGAAGAAGAAGAAAAAAAAGAAGAAGAAATAGGGAAAGCAAGAAGAGAAGTAGAGGAAACATGAAGAGGAAAGAAGGAGAAGAAGAAAGAAAAAGAAGAAAGAAAAAAAGAAACAAAGAAGATGATGAGATAAAAGAAGAAGAAGAACAAGAACAAAGAACAAGTAGAAGAAAGAAAAAGAAGAAAGAAGAAGAAGAAGAAAGAAATGGGAAGAAGCAGATGTAGAGGAAAGAAGACGAAGAAGAAAGAAGTAGAGGGAATTAGAAGTAAAAGAAAGAAGCAGAAGTAGAAGAAGAAGAAAGAAAAAGAAGAAGAAGTAGATTAAGAAACAAGAAGAAGAATAAATAAGAAGAAGAAAGAAGAACAAGAAAGAAGAAGAAAGAAGAATGAAGAAGGAGAAGGAGAAGAAGAAGAAGAAGAAGAAGAAGAAGGAGAAGAAGAGGAAGAGGAAGAAGAAGAGGAAGAAGAAGAAGAATAGGATAAGGAAGAAGAGGAGGGCAAAGATGAAGAAGTGGAAGAAGGAGATGATGAAGATGAAGAAGAAGAGGAAGAAGAAGAAGAAAAAGAAGACGAACCCGAAAAAGAAGAACAAGAAGAAGTAGAAGTAATAGTAGGAGAAGAAAAAGAAGAAGAGGGAGAAAGAAGAAGAAAAAAGCAGAAAAAGAAGATAGAAGGAAAGAGAAGAAGGGAAAGAAAGAACAACAAAAAGAAGAAAGAAGAAGAAAAAGAAAGAAGAAGAAGAAAAAAGAAGAAGAAAAACAAGAAGAATAAGAAGAAGAAAGGAGAAAAAGAAAGAAGAAGAAGAAGAAGAAGAAGAATGAGGAATAAGAAGATGAACAAGATGAAGAAGAAAGAAGAAGAAGAAGATGAAGAAGAAAGAAGAAGAAGAAGAAGAAGAAGAAAAAGAAGAAAAAGAAAGAAGAAGAATAAACAACAACAATAAGAAGAAAAAAGAACACGAAGAATGAAGAAGAAGAAGAAGAAAAAAAGAAGAAGAAGAAAAAGAAAAAAGAAGAAATAGAATAATAATAATAATATTACTAATGATAAAATAACAATAAAAAGAAGAAGAAGATGAAGAAGAAAGTAGAGGGAAAAAGAAGGATACAAAGAAGAAGAAAGAACAAAAAGAAGAAAGAAAGAAAGAAAGAAAGAAAGAAGAAGCTTACGAGCAAAAGAAAAAGTAGTAGTAGAAGAAGAAGAAGAGGAAGATGAAGAAGAAAAAGAAGAAGAAGAAGAAGAAGAAGAAGAAGATGAAGAACAAGAAAGAAGAAGAAAAAAGAAGATGAAGAAGGAGAAGATAGAAGAAGAAAGAAGAGAAGAAGAAGAAAGAACAAGAAGAAGAAAGATCTAGAAGAAAAAAAAGAAGAAATAGAGGAAAAAGAAGCCAAAGAATGAATAAGAAGAAAGAAGAAGAAGAAAGCAGAAGAACAAAGAAAAAGAAGAAAGAAGAAGAAGAAGAAGAAGAAGAAGAAGAAGGAAGAAGAAGAAGGAAGAAGAAAAAGGAGGAGAAGAACCAGAAGAAGCAGAAGAAGAAAGTGCAAGAAGAAGAACGAAGAAGAAGAAAGAAGAAGAAGAAAGAAGAAGAAAAAAAGAAGAAGATACAGTAAGAAAAAGGAAGAAGAGAAAGAAGCAGAGAAATAATAGGAGTAAGAAAATGAAGACATTGAAAAAAGAAGAAAATGATGTAGAAGAAGAAGAAGAAAGTGCAAGAAGAAGATGAAAGAAGGAGAAAGAGAGTAAGAAGAAGATGAAGAAGAAGAAGAAAGAAGAAGAATAACGAAGAAAAAGAGGAAAGAAGAAGAGGGAAGAAGAAGAGGAAAGAAGAAGGAGAAGAAGAATGTAGAAGATGAAGAAGAAGAAAAAGAAGAAGAAGAAGAAGAAGAAGAAGAAGAAGAAGTAGAAGAAGAAGAACAGTAAGAAGATAGAAGAAGAAGAAGAAGAAGAAGAAGAAGAAGTTAGAAGAAGACGAATAAAGAAGAAGAAGAAAAGAGAAGAAGAAGAAGAAAGAAAAAGAATGAAGAAGTAGAAGAAGAAGAAAAGGAAGAAGAAGAACTAGAAGAATAAGAAGAAGTAGAAGATGAAGAAGAAGAGGAAGAAGGTGAAGAAGAGGAAGAAAAAGAAGTGGATGATGAAGATGAAGATGAAGATGATGAGGAAGAGTAAGAAGACATAGAAGAAGAAGAAGAAGAAAAAGAAGAAGAGGAAGAAGAATCAGAAGAAGAGAAGAAGAAGAAGAAGAAGAAGAAGAATAAAGAAGAATAAAGAAGAATAAAGAAGAAGAAGAAGAGGAAGAAAGAAGAAGAAGAAGAAGAAGTGGGGAAAGAGGACGAAGAAAAGGGAGAAGGTAAAGAACCAGAAGATGAAAAAGAAGAAGAAGAAGAAGAAGAAGAAGAAAAGGAAGGAGTAAAAGAAGAGGAAGAAGAAGAAGAAGATGAAGAGGAAGAAAAAGAATAATTATAATAATAATAAGAATAAAGTCGATGAGGGAGTGAAAGAAAAGAAGTAGAAATAAGAAGAAGAAATAGATGAAGAAGCAGGAGAAGAAGAAAAAAAGAAGAAAAAGAATTAGAGGAAAGAAGAAGAAGGAGAAAGAAGAAGTAGAAAGAAGAAGAAGAAGAAGAAAGAAGTAGAAGATGAAAAAGAAGAAAGAAGAAGAGTAAAAAGGTGGAGATGAAGAAGAAAAAAGAAGAAGACATAGAAGGAAGAAGAACAAGAAGTTGAAGAAGCAGAAGAAGAAAAAAGAAGAAGAATAGTAATGAAGAAGAAGAAAGATGAAGAAAAATATTGACGAAAAAAAGGAAATAGACGAAGAAATAAGAAGTCGAAGAAAGAAAAAGAAGAAAAAGATGATGAAGAAAGAAGAAAAAGAAAGAATAAAGAAGAAGAAAGAAGAAAGACGAAAGAAGAGAAAGAAGAACAAGAAGAAAGAGGAAGGAAGAAGGAGAGGAAGAAGAAGAATAAAAAGAAGAAGAGGAGGTAGAAGAAGAGGGGGATTAAGAAGAGGAAGAAGAGGAAGACAAAGAAGAAGAAAAAGAAGAAGAAGATGAAGAAGAAGAAGAAGAAGGAGAATAATAATAATAATAATAATAAGCAGCAGAAGAAGAAGAATAAGAAGAAAGAACAAGAGGAATAAAGAACAAGAAGAAAGAAGAAGAAGAAGGAAGAAGTAGAAAAAAGATGAAGAAGAAGAAGAAAGAAGAAGAAAAGAAAGAAGAAGAAGAAGAATAATAAGAAGAGAAATAAGAAAAAGGAAAAAGAAGAAGAAGTAGAAGAAGAAAAGAAGAAAGAAGAAGAATAAAGAAGAAGAACAAAGAAAAAGAAGAATGAAGAAAACGAAGAATGAAGAAGAAGAAGAAATAGAAGAAGAGAGAAGACGAAGAAGAAGAAGAACACAACGAAAGGGAAGAAGAAGAAATGGAAGAAAAAGAAGAAAAGGAGGAAGAAGAAGAGGAAGAAGGAGAAAGAAGAAAGAAGAAGAAGAAGAAGAAGAAAACATAATAATAATAATAATAATAATAATAATAATAAAAATAATAATAATAAGTAGAAAAATAAGAAAGAAGAAGAAGAAGAAAGAAGAACAAATGAAAAATAAAAAGAAAGTAGTAGAAGAAGAACGAAGAGGAAGAAGAAAGAAGGAAAAAAAAGTAGAAGAAAAAAGAACAAAAAAGAAGAAGAGAAAGAAGAAAGAAGAAGAAGAAAGGAAAAGAAGAAAGAAGGAGAAGAAGGAAGAAGAAGAAGAAAAAGAAGAAGAAGAAAGAATAAGAAGAAAAGAAGAAGATGAAGAATAAGAAGAAGAAGAAGAAAGAACAATAAGAAGAAAGAAGAAGAAGGAAGAAGAAGAAGAAGGAAGAAGAAGAAGAAGAAAGAAGAAGGAAAATGAAGAAGAAAAAGGGAAAAGAAAAAGAAGAAGAAGAAGAAAGACAGAAGAAAAAAGAAGAAGAAACATGAAATAGAAAGTAGAAGAAGAAGAAAGACGTAGAAGAAAGGAATAAAGTATATGAATAAAAAGAAGAAAGAAGAAGCAGGAAGAAGAAGGAAGAAGAAGAAAGAAGAAGAATAAAAGAAGAAGAAAGAAGAAGAAAGAAGAAGATAAAGAAAAAAGAGGAAGAAGGAAGAAGTAGAAGAAAGAAGAAAAAATAAGAAGAAAAAGTGCAAAAAAGTAGAAGAAGGAAGAAAAAGAAGAAAAAAAAAAGAAAAATGAAAAAGAAAGAAGAAGAAAAAATAAGAAGAAAAAGCTCAAAAAAGAAGAAGATGAAGAAAAAGAAGAAGAAAAAAGAAGAAGCAGAAGAAGAAGAAGAAGAAAGAACAAGAAGACGAAAGTACGAGAAGAAAGAAGAATAAGAAAAAAGGAGAAAGAAAACGAAGAAGAAAGAAGACGAAGAAGAAGAAGAAGAAGAAGAAGAAAGATGAAGAAGAAGAAGAAAAAGAAGAAGAAGAAAAAGAAGAAAGATGAAGAAGAAGAAGAAGATGATGAAGAAGAAGAAAGAAAAAGAAAAAAGAAGAAGAAGAAAGAAGAAGAACAAAGCAAAGGAAGGGGAATTAAGAACAATAATAAGAAGAAGAAAGAAGAACAAATGAAGAAGAAGAAAGAAGAACAAAGAAGAAGAAAAAGAAAGAAGAAGAAGGAAGAAGAAGAACAAAGAAGAAGAGAAAAGAAGAAGAAGAAAAAAAGCAAAAAAGAAGAAGAAGCAAGAAAAAGAAGAAAGAAAAAGAAGAAAGAATGAGATGAAGAAAGTAAAAGAAGAAAAAGAAGAAGAAAGAAGGAGAAGGAAAAGAAGAAGAAAAATAAGAAGAAGAAGAAGAAAGAACAAGAAGATGAAAGAACGAGAAGAAAGAAGAATAAGAAGAAGAAGAAAGAATAAGAATAAGAAGAAAAAGAAGAAGACGGAAGAAGACGAAGAAGAAGAAGATGAAGATGAAAGAAGAATAAAAGAAGAAGAAGAAGAAGAAATAAGAACAAGAAAGAAGAAGAAGAAGGAGAAAGAAGAAAAATAAAAAAAGAAGAAGAAAGATGAAGGAGAAGAAGAAGAAGAAGAAGGAGAAGAAGAAGAGAGAAGAAGATGAATAAAGAGGACGAAGATAAGAGAAGAAGAAGAAGAATGAAGAAGAAGAAAGAAAAAGAAGATGAAAAAAGAAGAAGAATAAGAAGAAGACGAAGAAGAACTAGAAGAATTAGAAGAAGTAGAAGAAGAAGATGAAGAAGTTGAAGAACAAGAAGAAGATGAAGATGAAGAAGACGAAGTAGAAGGAGAAGAAGAAGAAGAAGAAAAAGAAGAAGAGGAAGAAGAAGAAGAGCAAGAAGAAGAAGAAGAAGAAGAAGAAGAAGAAAAAGAAGAAGAAGAAGAAGAAAGAAGAAGAAGAAGAAGAAGTAGAAGAAGAAAGAAGAAGAAGAAGAAGAAAAAAGAAGAAAGAAGTAGTAGAAGAAGAAAGAAGAAGAAGAAGGAAGAAGAAGAAGAAAAAAGAAGAAAAAGGGAAAAAAGATGAAGAAGAAACATGAACAAGAAGAAGGAAATGAAGAAAGAAGGTGAATGAAAAAAAGAAGAAAGAAGAAGAGGAAGAACTAGAAGAAGAAGAAGAAGAAGAAGATTATGATGATGAAAAAACAAGAAGAAGAAAGAAGAAGAATAAAGATGTAGAAAGACGTAGATGTAGAAGAAAGAAGTAAAAGAAGAAAGAAATAGAAGTAGAAGAAAGAAGAAGAAGTAGAAGAAGTGGAATGAAGAAGACGAAGAAGAAGAAAGAAGTAGAAGAATAAATAAGAAGAAGAAGAAAGAAGAACAAGAAAGAAGAAGAAGACGAATGAAGAAGAAAGAAGAAGAATAAGAAGAAGAAGAAGAATGAAGAATTAGAAGAAGAAGAAGAAGAAGAAGATGAATATGAAGAAAAAGAAGAAGTAGAAGAGGAAGAGGAAGAAGAAGAAGGATAGGATAAGGAAGAATAGGAGGAAGAAGATGAAGAAGCGAATGTTGGAGAGGACGAAGAAGAAGAAAAAGGAGAAGAAGAAGAAGAGGAGGAAGAAGAAAAAGTAAAAGAAGACTAAGATGTAGAAGAAGCAGAAGAAGAAGAAGAAGAAGCAGAAAAAGAAAGAAGAAGAAAAAGTAGAAGAAGAAGATACAAGAAGAAAAGAGAAGAAAACGAAAGAAGAAGAAGAAGACGGAAGAAGAAGAAGAAATGTGAAGAAGAGAAAAGAAGGAGAAAAAGGAGAAGAATAAGGAGAAGAAAAAAGAAGAAGAAAGAAGAAGAAGAAGAAAGAAGAAGAAGAAATAAGAAGAAGAAGAGATAAGAAGAACAGGTGAGAAGAAGTAGAAAAAAGAGGAAGAAGAAGTGTAAAGAAGAAGAAGAAGAACAACAACAAAGAAGAAGAATAAGAAGAATAAGTAAAAGAAAGAAGAAGAAGAAGAAAATGAAGAAGAAAGAAGAAGAAAAAGAAAAAGAAGAAAAAGAAGAAGAAGAAAGAAGAAAAATAAAGATGAAGAAGAAAAATAGAACAAGAAGAATGAAAAAAAAGAAGTAGAAGAAGAAAGAACAAGAAGAAGAAAGAAGGGGATGAAAAAGAAACAAAAGATGAAGAATAAGAATAAGAAGAAGAATGATGAAGCAGAAGAGGAAGAAGAAGTAGTAGAAGAAGAAGAAAGAGAAAAAAAAGAAGAAGAGATAGAAAAAAGAAGAAGAAGAGATAGAAAAAAGAAGAAGAAGATGATGAAGAAGATGAAAGTGAAAAAACAAGAAGAAGAATGACGAAAGTACAAGAAAAAAAGAATAAAAAGAAGAAAAAAGAAAATGAAGAAAAAGAAGAAGAGGAAGTAGAAGAAGAAGAAAGAACAAGAAGAATAAAGAAGAAGAAGAAAGGAGAAGAAGTGGAAGAAGAAAAGGAAGAAGATGAAGAAGCAGAGGAAGAAGAAGAAGAAGAAGAAGAAGACAAGGATGAAGGAGAAAAAGAAGTAGTGGAAGAAGAAATTGAAGAAGAAAAATTAGAAGAAGAAGAAGAAGAAGAAGAAAAAGAAAGAAGAAAGAAGAATAGTAGAAGAAGAAGAAGAAGAAAAAGAAGAAGTGGAAGAAGAATAAGAAGAGGAAGAAGAAGAAGAAGAAGAAAGAAGAAGAAGAAGAAGAAGAAGAAGAAGAAGACAAGGATGAAGGAGAAGAAGAAGTAGTGGAAGAAGAAATTGAAGAAGAAGAAGAAGAAGAAGAAGAAGAAAAAGAAAGAAGAAAGAAGAATAGTAGAAGAAGAAGAAGAAGAAGAAGAAGAAGTGGAAGAAGAATAAGAAGAGGAAGAAGAAGAAGAAGAAGAAAGAAGAAGAAGAAGAAGAAGAAGAAGAAGATGAAGAAGAAAAAGAAGAAAGAAGTAGAAAGAAGAAGAAGAATAAAGAAGAGGAAGAAGAAGAAGGAAGATGAAGAAAGAAGAAGAAGAAAAAAAAGAAGAAGAAATAGGGAAAGCAAGAAGAGAAGTAGAGGAAACATGAAGAGGAAAGAAGGAGAAGAAGAAAGAAAAAGAAGAAAGAAAAAAAGAAACAAAGAAGATGATGAGATAAAAGAAGAAGAAGAACAAGAACAAAGAACAAGTAGAAGAAAGAAAAAGAAGAAAGAAGAAGAAGAAGAAAGAAATGGGAAGAAGCAGATGTAGAGGAAAGAAGACGAAGAAGAAAGAAGTAGAGGGAATTAGAAGTAAAAGAAAGAAGCAGAAGTAGAAGAAGAAGAAAGAAAAAGAAGAAGAAGTAGATTAAGAAACAAGAAGAAGAATAAATAAGAAGAAGAAAGAAGAACAAGAAAGAAGAAGAAAGAAGAATGAAGAAGGAGAAGGAGAAGAAGAAGAAGAAGAAGAAGAAGAAGGAGAAGAAGAGGAAGAGGAAGAAGAAGAGGAAGAAGAAGAAGAATAGGATAAGGAAGAAGAGGAGGGCAAAGATGAAGAAGTGGAAGAAGGAGATGATGAAGATGAAGAAGAAGAGGAAGAAGAAGAAGAAAAAGAAGACGAACCCGAAAAAGAAGAACAAGAAGAAGTAGAAGTAATAGTAGGAGAAGAAAAAGAAGAAGAGGGAGAAAGAAGAAGAAAAAAGCAGAAAAAGAAGATAGAAGGAAAGAGAAGAAGGGAAAGAAAGAACAACAAAAAGAAGAAAGAAGAAGAAAAAGAAAGAAGAAGAAGAAAAAAGAAGAAGAAAAACAAGAAGAATAAGAAGAAGAAAGGAGAAAAAGAAAGAAGAAGAAGAAGAAGAAGAAGAATGAGGAATAAGAAGATGAACAAGATGAAGAAGAAAGAAGAAGAAGAAGATGAAGAAGAAAGAAGAAGAAGAAGAAGAAGAAGAAAAAGAAGAAAAAGAAAGAAGAAGAATAAACAACAACAATAAGAAGAAAAAAGAACACGAAGAATGAAGAAGAAGAAGAAGAAAAAAAGAAGAAGAAGAAAAAGAAAAAAGAAGAAATAGAATAATAATAATAATATTACTAATGATAAAATAACAATAAAAAGAAGAAGAAGATGAAGAAGAAAGTAGAGGGAAAAAGAAGGATACAAAGAAGAAGAAAGAACAAAAAGAAGAAAGAAAGAAAGAAAGAAAGAAAGAAGAAGCTTACGAGCAAAAGAAAAAGTAGTAGTAGAAGAAGAAGAAGAGGAAGATGAAGAAGAAAAAGAAGAAGAAGAAGAAGAAGAAGAAGAAGAAGATGAAGAACAAGAAAGAAGAAGAAAAAAGAAGATGAAGAAGGAGAAGATAGAAGAAGAAAGAAGAGAAGAAGAAGAAAGAACAAGAAGAAGAAAGATCTAGAAGAAAAAAAAGAAGAAATAGAGGAAAAAGAAGCCAAAGAATGAATAAGAAGAAAGAAGAAGAAGAAAGAAGAAGAACAAAGAAAAAGAAGAAAGAAGAAGAAGAAGAAGAAGAAGAAGAAGAAGGAAGAAGAAGAAGGAAGAAGAAAAAGGAGGAGAAGAACCAGAAGAAGCAGAAGAAGAAAGTGCAAGAAGAAGAACGAAGAAGAAGAAAGAAGAAGAAGAAAGAAGAAGAAAAAAAGAAGAAGATACAGTAAGAAAAAGGAAGAAGAGAAAGAAGCAGAGAAATAATAGGAGTAAGAAAATGAAGACATTGAAAAAAGAAGAAAAAGATGTAGAAGAAGAAGAAGAAAGTGCAAGAAGAAGATGAAAGAAGGAGAAAGAGAGTAAGAAGAAGATGAAGAAGAAGAAGAAAGAAGGAGAATAACGAAGAAAAAGAGGAAAGAAGAAGAGGGAAGAAGAAGAGGAAAGAAGAAGGAGAAGAAGAATGTAGAAGATGAAGAAGAAGAAAAAGAAGAAGAAGAAGAAGAAGAAGAAGAAGAAGAAGAAGTAGAAGAAGAAGAACAGTAAGAAGATAGAAGAAGAAGAAGAAGAAGAAGAAGAAGAAGTTAGAAGAAGACGAATAAAGAAGAAGAAGAAAAGAGAAGAAGAAGAAGAAAGAAAAGGAATAAAGAAGTAGAAGAAGAAGAAAAGGAAGAAGAAGAACTAGAAGAATAAGAAGAAGTAGAAGATGAAGAAGAAGAGGAAGAAGGTGAAGAAGAGGAAGAAGAAGAAGTGGATGATGAAGATGAAGATGAAGATGATGAGGAAGAGTAAGAAGACATAGAAGAAGAAGAAGAAGAAAAAGAAGAAGAGGAAGAAGAAGAATCAGAAGAAGAGAAGAAGAAGAAGAAGAAGAAGAAGAAGAATAAAGAAGAATAAAGAAGAATAAAGAAGAAGAAGAAGTTGAAGAAAGAAGAAGAAGAAGAAGAAGTGGGGAAAGTGGACGAAGAAAAGGGAGAAGGTAAAGAACCAGAAGATGAAAAAGAAGAAGAAGAAGAAGAAGAAGAAGAAGAAAAGGAAGGAGTAAAAGAAGAGGAAGAAGAAGAAGAAGATGAAGAGGAAGAAAAAGAATAATTATAATAATAATAAGAATAAAGTCGATGAGGGAGTGAAAGAAAAGAAGTAGAAAAAAGAAGAAGAAATAGATGAAGAAGCAGGAGAAGAAGAAAAAAAGAAGAAAAAGAATTAGAGGAAAGAAGAAGAAGGAGAAAGAAGAAGTAGAAAGAAGAAGAAGAAGAAGAAAGAAGTAGAAGATGAAAAAGAAGAAAGAAGAAGAGTAAAAAGGTGGAGATGAAGAAGAAAAAAGAAGAAGACATAGAAGGAAGAAGAACAAGAAGTTGAAGAAGCAGAAGAAGAAAAAAGAAGAAGAATAGTAATGAAGAAGAAGAAAGATGAAGAAAAATATTGACGAAAAAAAGAAAATAGACGAAGAAATAAGAAGTCGAAGAAAGAAAAAGAAGAAAAAGATGATGAAGAAAGAAGAAAAAGAAAGAATAAAGAAGAAGAAAGAAGAAAGACGAAAGAAGAGAAAGAAGAACAAGAAGAAAGAGGAAGGAAGAAGAAGGAGAGGAAGAAGAAGAATAAAAAGAAGAAGAGGAGGTAGAAGAAGAGGGGGATTAAGAAGAGGAAGAAGAGGAAGACAAAGAAGAAGAAAAAGAAGAAGAAGATGAAGAAGAAGAAGAAGAAGGAGAATAATAATAATAATAATAATAATAATAATAATAATAATAATAATAATAATAAGCAGCAGAAGAAGAAGAATAAGAAGAAAGAACAAGAGGAATAAAGAACAAGAAGAAAGAAGAAGAAGAAGGAAGAAGTAGAAAAAAGATGAAGAAGAAGAAAGAAGAAGAAAAGAAAGAAGAAGAAGAAGAATAATAAGAAGAGAAATAAGAAAAAGGAAAAAGAAGAAGAAGTAGAAGAAGAAAAGAAGAAAGAAGAAGAATAAAGAAGAAGAACAAAGAAAAAGAAGAATGAAGAAAACGAAGAATGAAGAAGAAGAAGAAATAGAAGAAGAGAGAAGACGAAGAAGAAGAAGAACACAACGAAAGGGAAGAAGAAGAAATGGAAGAAAAAGAAGAAAAGGAGGAAGAAGAAGAGGAAGAAGGAGAAAGAAGAAAGAAGAAGAAGAAGAAGAAGAAAACATAATAATAATAATAATAATAATAATAATAAAAATAATAATAATAAGTAGAAAAATAAGAAAGAAGAAGAAGAAGAAAGAAGAACAAATGAAAAATAAAAAGAAAGTAGTAGAAGAAGAACGAAGAGGAAGAAGAAAGAAGGAAAAAAAAGTAGAAGAAAAAAGAACAAAAAAGAAGAAGAGAAAGAAGAAAGAAGAAGAAGAAAGGAAAAGAAGAAAGAAGGAGAAGAAGGAAGAAGAAGAAGAAAAAGAAGAAGAAGAAAGAATAAGAAGAAAAGAAGAAGATGAAGAATAAGAAGAAGAAGAAGAAAGAACAATAAGAAGAAAGAAGAAGAAGGAAGAAGAAGAAGAAGGAAGAAGAAGAAGAAGAAAGAAGAAGGAAAATGAAGAAGAAAAAGGGAAAAGAAAAAGAAGAAGAAGAAGAAAGACAGAAGAAAAAAGAAGAAGAAACATGAAATAGAAAGTAGAAGAAGAAGAAAGACGTAGAAGAAAGGAATAAAGTATATGAATAAAAAGAAGAAAGAAGAAGCAGGAAGAAGAAGGAAGAAGAAGAAAGAAGAAGAATAAAAGAAGAAGAAAGAAGAAGAAAGAAGAAGATAAAGAAAAAAGAGGAAGAAGGAAGAAGTAGAAGAAAGAAGAAAAAATAAGAAGAAAAAGTGCAAAAAAGTAGAAGAAGGAAGAAAAAGAAGAAAAAAAAAAGAAAAATGAAAAAGAAAGAAGAAGAAAAAATAAGAAGAAAAAGCTCAAAAAAGAAGAAGATGAAGAAAAAGAAGAAGAAAAAAGAAGAAGCAGAAGAAGAAGAAGAAGAAAGAACAAGAAGACGAAAGTACGAGAAGAAAGAAGAATAAGAAAAAAGGAGAAAGAAAACGAAGAAGAAAGAAGACGAAGAAGAAGAAGAAGAAGAAGAAGAAAGATGAAGAAGAAGAAGAAAAAGAAGAAGAAGAAAAAGAAGAAAGATGAAGAAGAAGAAGAAGATGATGAAGAAGAAGAAAGAAAAAGAAAAAAGAAGAAGAAGAAAGAAGAAGAACAAAGCAAAGGAAGGGGAATTAAGAACAATAATAAGAAGAAGAAAGAAGAACAAATGAAGAAGAAGAAAGAAGAACAAAGAAGAAGAAAAAGAAAGAAGAAGAAGGAAGAAGAAGAACAAAGAAGAAGAGAAAAGAAGAAGAAGAAAAAAAGCAAAAAAGAAGAAGAAGCAAGAAAAAGAAGAAAGAAAAAGAAGAAAGAATGAGATGAAGAAAGTAAAAGAAGAAAAAGAAGAAGAAAGAAGGAGAAGGAAAAGAAGAAGAAAAATAAGAAGAAGAAGAAGAAAGAACAAGAAGATGAAAGAACGAGAAGAAAGAAGAATAAGAAGAAGAAGAAAGAATAAGAATAAGAAGAAAAAGAAGAAGACGGAAGAAGACGAAGAAGAAGAAGATGAAGATGAAAGAAGAATAAAAGAAGAAGAAGAAGAAGAAATAAGAACAAGAAAGAAGAAGAAGAAGGAGAAAGAAGAAAAATAAAAAAAGAAGAAGAAAGATGAAGGAGAAGAAGAAGAAGAAGAAGGAGAAGAAGAAGAGAGAAGAAGATGAATAAAGAGGACGAAGATAAGAGAAGAAGAAGAAGAATGAAGAAGAAGAAAGAAAAAGAAGATGAAAAAAGGAGAAGAATAAGAAGAAGACGAAGAAGAACTAGAAGAATTAGAAGAAGTAGAAGAAGAAGATGAAGAAGTTGAAGAACAAGAAGAAGATGAAGATGAAGAAGACGAAGTAGAAGGAGAAGAAGAAGAAGAAGAAAAAGAAGAAGAGGAAGAAGAAGAAGAGCAAGAAGAAGAAGAAGAAGAAGAAGAAGAAGAAAAAGAAGAAGAAGAAGAAGAAAGAAGAAGAAGAAGAAGAAGTAGAAGAAGAAAGAAGAAGAAGAAGAAGAAAAAAGAAGAAAGAAGTAGTAGAAGAAGAAAGAAGAAGAAGAAGGAAGAAGAAGAAGAAAAAAGAAGAAAAAGGGAAAAAAGATGAAGAAGAAACATGAACAAGAAGAAGGAAATGAAGAAAGAAGGTGAATGAAAAAAAGAAGAAAGAAGAAGAGGAAGAACTAGAAGAAGAAGAAGAAGAAGAAGATTATGATGATGAAAAAACAAGAAGAAGAAAGAAGAAGAATAAAGATGTAGAAAGACGTAGATGTAGAAGAAAGAAGTAAAAGAAGAAAGAAATAGAAGTAGAAGAAAGAAGAAGAAGTAGAAGAAGTGGAATGAAGAAGACGAAGAAGAAGAAAGAAGTAGAAGAATAAATAAGAAGAAGAAGAAAGAAGAACAAGAAAGAAGAAGAAGACGAATGAAGAAGAAAGAAGAAGAATAAGAAGAAGAAGAAGAATGAAGAATTAGAAGAAGAAGAAGAAGAAGAAGATGAATATGAAGAAAAAGAAGAAGTAGAAGAGGAAGAGGAAGAAGAAGAAGGATAGGATAAGGAAGAATAGGAGGAAGAAGATGAAGAAGCGAATGTTGGAGAGGACGAAGAAGAAGAAAAAGGAGAAGAAGAAGAAGAGGAGGAAGAAGAAAAAGTAAAAGAAGACTAAGATGTAGAAGAAGCAGAAGAAGAAGAAGAAGCAGAAAAAGAAAGAAGAAGAAAAAGTAGAAGAAGAAGATACAAGAAGAAAAGAGAAGAAAACGAAAGAAGAAGAAGAAGACGGAAGAAGAAGAAGAAATGTGAAGAAGAGAAAAGAAGGAGAAAAAGGAGAAGAATAAGGAGAAGAAAAAAGAAGAAGAAAGAAGAAGAAGAAGAAAGAAGAAGAAGAAATAAGAAGAAGAAGAGATAAGAAGAACAGGTGAGAAGAAGTAGAAAAAAGAGGAAGAAGAAGTGTAAAGAAGAAGAAGAAGAACAACAACAAAGAAGAAGAATAAGAAGAATAAGTAAAAGAAAGAAGAAGAAGAAGAAAATGAAGAAGAAAGAAGAAGAAAAAGAAAAAGAAGAAAAAGAAGAAGAAGAAAGAAGAAAAATAAAGATGAAGAAGAAAAATAGAACAAGAAGAATGAAAAAAAAGAAGTAGAAGAAGAAAGAACAAGAAGAAGAAAGAAGGGGATGAAAAAGAAACAAAAGATGAAGAATAAGAATAAGAAGAAGAATGATGAAGCAGAAGAGGAAGAAGAAGTAGTAGAAGAAGAAGAAAGAGAAAAAAAAGAAGAAGAGATAGAAAAAAGAAGAAGAAGAGATAGAAAAAAGAAGAAGAAGATGATGAAGAAGATGAAAGTGAAAAAACAAGAAGAAGAATGACGAAAGTACAAGAAAAAAAGAATAAAAAGAAGAAAAAAGAAAATGAAGAAAAAGAAGAAGAGGAAGTAGAAGAAGAAGAAAGAACAAGAAGAATAAAGAAGAAGAAGAAAGGAGAAGAAGTGGAAGAAGAAAAGGAAGAAGATGAAGAAGCAGAGGAAGAAGAAGAAGAAGAAGAAGAAGACAAGGATGAAGGAGAAAAAGAAGTAGTGGAAGAAGAAATTGAAGAAGAAAAATTAGAAGAAGAAGAAGAAGAAGAAGAAAAAGAAAGAAGAAAGAAGAATAGTAGAAGAAGAAGAAGAAGAAAAAGAAGAAGTGGAAGAAGAATAAGAAGAGGAAGAAGAAGAAGAAGAAGAAAGAAGAAGAAGAAGAAGAAGAAGAAGAAGAAGACAAGGATGAAGGAGAAGAAGAAGTAGTGGAAGAAGAAATTGAAGAAGAAAAATAAGAAGAAGAAGAAGAAGAAGAAGAAGAAGAAGAAGAAGAAGAAAAAGAAAGAAGAAAGAAGAATAGTAGAAGAAGAAGAAGAAGAAGAAGAAGAAGTGGAAGAAGAATAAGAAGAGGAAGAAGAAGAAGAAGAAGAAAGAAGAAGAAGAAGAAGAAGAAGAAGAAGATGAAGAAGAAAAAGAAGAAAGAAGTAGAAAGAAGAAGAAGAATAAAGAAGAGGAAGAAGAAGAAGGAAGATGAAGAAAGAAGAAGAAGAAAAAAAAGAAGAAGAAATAGGGAAAGCAAGAAGAGAAGTAGAGGAAACATGAAGAGGAAAGAAGGAGAAGAAGAAAGAAAAAGAAGAAAGAAAAAAAGAAACAAAGAAGATGATGAGATAAAAGAAGAAGAAGAACAAGAACAAAGAACAAGTAGAAGAAAGAAAAAGAAGAAAGAAGAAGAAGAAGAAAGAAATGGGAAGAAGCAGATGTAGAGGAAAGAAGACGAAGAAGAAAGAAGTAGAGGGAATTAGAAGTAAAAGAAAGAAGCAGAAGTAGAAGAAGAAGAAAGAAAAAGAAGAAGAAGTAGATTAAGAAACAAGAAGAAGAATAAATAAGAAGAAGAAAGAAGAACAAGAAAGAAGAAGAAAGAAGAATGAAGAAGGAGAAGGAGAAGAAGAAGAAGAAGAAGAAGAAGAAGGAGAAGAAGAGGAAGAGGAAGAAGAAGAGGAAGAAGAAGAAGAATAGGATAAGGAAGAAGAGGAGGGCAAAGATGAAGAAGTGGAAGAAGGAGATGATGAAGATGAAGAAGAAGAGGAAGAAGAAGAAGAAAAAGAAGACGAACCCGAAAAAGAAGAACAAGAAGAAGTAGAAGTAATAGTAGGAGAAGAAAAAGAAGAAGAGGGAGAAAGAAGAAGAAAAAAGCAGAAAAAGAAGATAGAAGGAAAGAGAAGAAGGGAAAGAAAGAACAACAAAAAGAAGAAAGAAGAAGAAAAAGAAAGAAGAAGAAGAAAAAAGAAGAAGAAAAACAAGAAGAATAAGAAGAAGAAAGGAGAAAAAGAAAGAAGAAGAAGAAGAAGAAGAAGAATGAGGAATAAGAAGATGAACAAGATGAAGAAGAAAGAAGAAGAAGAAGATGAAGAAGAAAGAAGAAGAAGAAGAAGAAGAAGAAAAAGAAGAAAAAGAAAGAAGAAGAATAAACAACAACAATAAGAAGAAAAAAGAACACGAAGAATGAAGAAGAAGAAGAAGAAAAAAAGAAGAAGAAGAAAAAGAAAAAAGAAGAAATAGAATAATAATAATAATATTACTAATGATAAAATAACAATAAAAAGAAGAAGAAGATGAAGAAGAAAGTAGAGGGAAAAAGAAGGATACAAAGAAGAAGAAAGAACAAAAAGAAGAAAGAAAGAAAGAAAGAAAGAAAGAAGAAGCTTACGAGCAAAAGAAAAAGTAGTAGTAGAAGAAGAAGAAGAGGAAGATGAAGAAGAAAAAGAAGAAGAAGAAGAAGAAGAAGAAGAAGAAGATGAAGAACAAGAAAGAAGAAGAAAAAAGAAGATGAAGAAGGAGAAGATAGAAGAAGAAAGAAGAGAAGAAGAAGAAAGAACAAGAAGAAGAAAGATCTAGAAGAAAAAAAAGAAGAAATAGAGGAAAAAGAAGCCAAAGAATGAATAAGAAGAAAGAAGAAGAAGAAAGAAGAAGAACAAAGAAAAAGAAGAAAGAAGAAGAAGAAGAAGAAGAAGAAGAAGAAGGAAGAAGAAGAAGGAAGAAGAAAAAGGAGGAGAAGAACCAGAAGAAGCAGAAGAAGAAAGTGCAAGAAGAAGAACGAAGAAGAAGAAAGAAGAAGAAGAAAGAAGAAGAAAAAAAGAAGAAGATACAGTAAGAAAAAGGAAGAAGAGAAAGAAGCAGAGAAATAATAGGAGTAAGAAAATGAAGACATTGAAAAAAGAAGAAAAAGATGTAGAAGAAGAAGAAGAAAGTGCAAGAAGAAGATGAAAGAAGGAGAAAGAGAGTAAGAAGAAGATGAAGAAGAAGAAGAAAGAAGGAGAATAACGAAGAAAAAGAGGAAAGAAGAAGAGGGAAGAAGAAGAGGAAAGAAGAAGGAGAAGAAGAATGTAGAAGATGAAGAAGAAGAAAAAGAAGAAGAAGAAGAAGAAGAAGAAGAAGAAGAAGAAGAAGTAGAAGAAGAAGAACAGTAAGAAGATAGAAGAAGAAGAAGAAGAAGAAGAAGAAGAAGTTAGAAGAAGACGAATAAAGAAGAAGAAGAAAAGAGAAGAAGAAGAAGAAAGAAAAGGAATAAAGAAGTAGAAGAAGAAGAAAAGGAAGAAGAAGAACTAGAAGAATAAGAAGAAGTAGAAGATGAAGAAGAAGAGGAAGAAGGTGAAGAAGAGGAAGAAGAAGAAGTGGATGATGAAGATGAAGATGAAGATGATGAGGAAGAGTAAGAAGACATAGAAGAAGAAGAAGAAGAAAAAGAAGAAGAGGAAGAAGAAGAATCAGAAGAAGAGAAGAAGAAGAAGAAGAAGAAGAAGAAGAATAAAGAAGAATAAAGAAGAATAAAGAAGAAGAAGAAGTTGAAGAAAGAAGAAGAAGAAGAAGAAGTGGGGAAAGAGGACGAAGAAAAGGGAGAAGGTAAAGAACCAGAAGATGAAAAAGAAGAAGAAGAAGAAGAAGAAGAAGAAGAAAAGGAAGGAGTAAAAGAAGAGGAAGAAGAAGAAGAAGATGAAGAGGAAGAAAAAGAATAATTATAATAATAATAAGAATAAAGTCGATGAGGGAGTGAAAGAAAAGAAGTAGAAAAAAGAAGAAGAAATAGATGAAGAAGCAGGAGAAGAAGAAAAAAAGAAGAAAAAGAATTAGAGGAAAGAAGAAGAAGGAGAAAGAAGAAGTAGAAAGAAGAAGAAGAAAAAGAAAGAAGTAGAAGATGAAAAAGAAGAAAGAAGAAGAGTAAAAAGGTGGAGATGAAGAAGAAAAAAGAAGAAGACATAGAAGGAAGAAGAACAAGAAGTTGAAGAAGCAGAAGAAGAAAAAAGAAGAATAGTAATGAAGAAGAAGAAAGATGAAGAAAAATATTGACGAAAAAAAGAAAATAGACGAAGAAATAAGAAGTCGAAGAAAGAAAAAGAAGAAAAAGATGATGAAGAAAGAAGAAAAAGAAAGAATAAAGAAGAAGAAAGAAGAAAGACGAAAGAAGAGAAAGAAGAACAAGAAGAAAGAGGAAGGAAGAAGAAGGAGAGGAAGAAGAAGAATAAAAAGAAGAAGAGGAGGTAGAAGAAGAGGGGGATTAAGAAGAGGAAGAAGAGGAAGACAAAGAAGAAGAAAAAGAAGAAGAAGATGAAGAAGAAGAAGAAGAAGGAGAATAATAATAATAATAATAATAATAATAATAATAATAATAATAATAATAAGCAGCAGAAGAAGAAGAATAAGAAGAAAGAACAAGAGGAATAAAGAACAAGAAGAAAGAAGAAGAAGAAGGAAGAAGTAGAAAAAAGATGAAGAAGAAGAAAGAAGAAGAAAAGAAAGAAGAAGAAGAAGAATAATAAGAAGAGAAATAAGAAAAAGGAAAAAGAAGAAGAAGTAGAAGAAGAAAAGAAGAAAGAAGAAGAATAAAGAAGAAGAACAAAGAAAAAGAAGAATGAAGAAAACGAAGAATGAAGAAGAAGAAGAAATAGAAGAAGAGAGAAGACGAAGAAGAAGAAGAACACAACGAAAGGGAAGAAGAAGAAATGGAAGAAAAAGAAGAAAAGGAGGAAGAAGAAGAGGAAGAAGGAGAAAGAAGAAAGAAGAAGAAGAAGAAGAAGAAAACATAATAATAATAATAATAATAATAATAATAAAAATAATAATAATAAGTAGAAAAATAAGAAAGAAGAAGAAGAAGAAAGAAGAACAAATGAAAAATAAAAAGAAAGTAGTAGAAGAAGAACGAAGAGGAAGAAGAAAGAAGGAAAAAAAAGTAGAAGAAAAAAGAACAAAAAAGAAGAAGAGAAAGAAGAAAGAAGAAGAAGAAAGGAAAAGAAGAAAGAAGGAGAAGAAGGAAGAAGAAGAAGAAAAAGAAGAAGAAGAAAGAATAAGAAGAAAAGAAGAAGATGAAGAATAAGAAGAAGAAGAAGAAAGAACAATAAGAAGAAAGAAGAAGAAGGAAGAAGAAGAAGAAGGAAGAAGAAGAAGAAGAAAGAAGAAGGAAAATGAAGAAGAAAAAGGGAAAAGAAAAAGAAGAAGAAGAAGAAAGACAGAAGAAAAAAGAAGAAGAAACATGAAATAGAAAGTAGAAGAAGAAGAAAGACGTAGAAGAAAGGAATAAAGTATATGAATAAAAAGAAGAAAGAAGAAGCAGGAAGAAGAAGGAAGAAGAAGAAAGAAGAAGAATAAAAGAAGAAGAAAGAAGAAGAAAGAAGAAGATAAAGAAAAAAGAGGAAGAAGGAAGAAGTAGAAGAAAGAAGAAAAAATAAGAAGAAAAAGTGCAAAAAAGTAGAAGAAGGAAGAAAAAGAAGAAAAAAAAAAGAAAAATGAAAAAGAAAGAAGAAGAAAAAATAAGAAGAAAAAGCTCAAAAAAGAAGAAGATGAAGAAAAAGAAGAAGAAAAAAGAAGAAGCAGAAGAAGAAGAAGAAGAAAGAACAAGAAGACGAAAGTACGAGAAGAAAGAAGAATAAGAAAAAAGGAGAAAGAAAACGAAGAAGAAAGAAGACGAAGAAGAAGAAGAAGAAGAAGAAGAAAGATGAAGAAGAAGAAGAAAAAGAAGAAGAAGAAAAAGAAGAAAGATGAAGAAGAAGAAGAAGATGATGAAGAAGAAGAAAGAAAAAGAAAAAAGAAGAAGAAGAAAGAAGAAGAACAAAGCAAAGGAAGGGGAATTAAGAACAATAATAAGAAGAAGAAAGAAGAACAAATGAAGAAGAAGAAAGAAGAACAAAGAAGAAGAAAAAGAAAGAAGAAGAAGGAAGAAGAAGAACAAAGAAGAAGAGAAAAGAAGAAGAAGAAAAAAAGCAAAAAAGAAGAAGAAGCAAGAAAAAGAAGAAAGAAAAAGAAGAAAGAATGAGATGAAGAAAGTAAAAGAAGAAAAAGAAGAAGAAAGAAGGAGAAGGAAAAGAAGAAGAAAAATAAGAAGAAGAAGAAGAAAGAACAAGAAGATGAAAGAACGAGAAGAAAGAAGAATAAGAAGAAGAAGAAAGAATAAGAATAAGAAGAAAAAGAAGAAGACGGAAGAAGACGAAGAAGAAGAAGATGAAGATGAAAGAAGAATAAAAGAAGAAGAAGAAGAAGAAATAAGAACAAGAAAGAAGAAAAAGAAGGAGAAAGAAGAAAAATAGAAAAAGAAGAAGAAAGATGAAGGAGAAGAAGAAGAAGAAGAAGGAGAAGAAGAAGAGAGAAGAAGATGAATAAAGAGGACGAAGATAAGAGAAGAAGAAGAAGAATGAAGAAGAAGAAAGAAAAAGAAGATGAAAAAAGGAGAAGAATAAGAAGAAGACGAAGAAGAACTAGAAGAATTAGAAGAAGTAGAAGAAGAAGATGAAGAAGTTGAAGAACAAGAAGAAGATGAAGATGAAGAAGACGAAGTAGAAGGAGAAGAAGAAGAAGAAGAAAAAGAAGAAGAGGAAGAAGAAGAAGAGCAAGAAGAAGAAGAAGAAGAAGAAGAAGAAGAAAAAGAAGAAGAAGAAGAAGAAAGAAGAAGAAGAAGAAGAAGTAGAAGAAGAAAGAAGAAGAAGAAGAAGAAAAAAGAAGAAAGAAGTAGTAGAAGAAGAAAGAAGAAGAAGAAGGAAGAAGAAGAAGAAAAAAGAAGAAAAAGGGAAAAAAGATGAAGAAGAAACATGAACAAGAAGAAGGAAATGAAGAAAGAAGGTGAATGAAAAAAAGAAGAAAGAAGAAGAGGAAGAACTAGAAGAAGAAGAAGAAGAAGAAGATTATGATGATGAAAAAACAAGAAGAAGAAAGAAGAAGAATAAAGATGTAGAAAGACGTAGATGTAGAAGAAAGAAGTAAAAGAAGAAAGAAATAGAAGTAGAAGAAAGAAGAAGAAGTAGAAGAAGTGGAATGAAGAAGACGAAGAAGAAGAAAGAAGTAGAAGAATAAATAAGAAGAAGAAGAAAGAAGAACAAGAAAGAAGAAGAAGACGAATGAAGAAGAAAGAAGAAGAATAAGAAGAAGAAGAAGAATGAAGAATTAGAAGAAGAAGAAGAAGAAGAAGATGAATATGAAGAAAAAGAAGAAGTAGAAGAGGAAGAGGAAGAAGAAGAAGGATAGGATAAGGAAGAATAGGAGGAAGAAGATGAAGAAGCGAATGTTGGAGAGGACGAAGAAGAAGAAAAAGGAGAAGAAGAAGAAGAGGAGGAAGAAGAAAAAGTAAAAGAAGACTAAGATGTAGAAGAAGCAGAAGAAGAAGAAGAAGAAGCAGAAAAAGAAAGAAGAAGAAAAAGTAGAAGAAGAAGATACAAGAAGAAAAGAGAAGAAAACGAAAGAAGAAGAAGAAGACGGAAGAAGAAGAAGAAATGTGAAGAAGAGAAAAGAAGGAGAAAAAGGAGAAGAATAAGGAGAAGAAAAAAGAAGAAGAAAGAAGAAGAAGAAGAAAGAAGAAGAAGAAATAAGAA
Source organism: Vanilla planifolia (assembly GCA_023846275.1). NCBI lineage: Eukaryota > Viridiplantae > Streptophyta > Magnoliopsida > Asparagales > Orchidaceae > Vanilla > Vanilla planifolia. The sequence continues at coordinate 151,644 of JAIUJO010000694.1, read as the reverse complement.
GAAGAAGAGATAAGAAGAACAGGTGAGAAGAAGTAGAAAAAAGAGGAAGAAGAAGTGTAAAGAAGAAGAAGAAGAACAACAACAAAGAAGAAGAATAAGAAGAATAAGTAAAAGAAAGAAGAAGAAGAAGAAAATGAAGAAGAAAGAAGAAGAAAAAGAAAAAGAAGAAAAAGAAGAAGAAGAAAGAAGAAAAATAAAGATGAAGAAGAAAAATAGAACAAGAAGAATGAAAAAAAAGAAGTAGAAGAAGAAAGAACAAGAAGAAGAAAGAAGGGGATGAAAAAGAAACAAAAGATGAAGAATAAGAATAAGAAGAAGAATGATGAAGCAGAAGAGGAAGAAGAAGTAGTAGAAGAAGAAGAAAGAGAAAAAAAAGAAGAAGAGATAGAAAAAAGAAGAAGAAGAGATAGAAAAAAGAAGAAGAAGATGATGAAGAAGATGAAAGTGAAAAAACAAGAAGAAGAATGACGAAAGTACAAGAAAAAAAGAATAAAAAGAAGAAAAAAGAAAATGAAGAAAAAGAAGAAGAGGAAGTAGAAGAAGAAGAAAGAACAAGAAGAATAAAGAAGAAGAAGAAAGGAGAAGAAGTGGAAGAAGAAAAGGAAGAAGATGAAGAAGCAGAGGAAGAAGAAGAAGAAGAAGAAGAAGACAAGGATGAAGGAGAAAAAGAAGTAGTGGAAGAAGAAATTGAAGAAGAAAAATTAGAAGAAGAAGAAGAAGAAGAAGAAAAAGAAAGAAGAAAGAAGAATAGTAGAAGAAGAAGAAGAAGAAAAAGAAGAAGTGGAAGAAGAATAAGAAGAGGAAGAAGAAGAAGAAGAAGAAAGAAGAAGAAGAAGAAGAAGAAGAAGAAGAAGACAAGGATGAAGGAGAAGAAGAAGTAGTGGAAGAAGAAATTGAAGAAGAAGAAGAAGAAGAAGAAGAAGAAAAAGAAAGAAGAAAGAAGAATAGTAGAAGAAGAAGAAGAAGAAGAAGAAGAAGTGGAAGAAGAATAAGAAGAGGAAGAAGAAGAAGAAGAAGAAAGAAGAAGAAGAAGAAGAAGAAGAAGAAGATGAAGAAGAAAAAGAAGAAAGAAGTAGAAAGAAGAAGAAGAATAAAGAAGAGGAAGAAGAAGAAGGAAGATGAAGAAAGAAGAAGAAGAAAAAAAAGAAGAAGAAATAGGGAAAGCAAGAAGAGAAGTAGAGGAAACATGAAGAGGAAAGAAGGAGAAGAAGAAAGAAAAAGAAGAAAGAAAAAAAGAAACAAAGAAGATGATGAGATAAAAGAAGAAGAAGAACAAGAACAAAGAACAAGTAGAAGAAAGAAAAAGAAGAAAGAAGAAGAAGAAGAAAGAAATGGGAAGAAGCAGATGTAGAGGAAAGAAGACGAAGAAGAAAGAAGTAGAGGGAATTAGAAGTAAAAGAAAGAAGCAGAAGTAGAAGAAGAAGAAAGAAAAAGAAGAAGAAGTAGATTAAGAAACAAGAAGAAGAATAAATAAGAAGAAGAAAGAAGAACAAGAAAGAAGAAGAAAGAAGAATGAAGAAGGAGAAGGAGAAGAAGAAGAAGAAGAAGAAGAAGAAGGAGAAGAAGAGGAAGAGGAAGAAGAAGAGGAAGAAGAAGAAGAATAGGATAAGGAAGAAGAGGAGGGCAAAGATGAAGAAGTGGAAGAAGGAGATGATGAAGATGAAGAAGAAGAGGAAGAAGAAGAAGAAAAAGAAGACGAACCCGAAAAAGAAGAACAAGAAGAAGTAGAAGTAATAGTAGGAGAAGAAAAAGAAGAAGAGGGAGAAAGAAGAAGAAAAAAGCAGAAAAAGAAGATAGAAGGAAAGAGAAGAAGGGAAAGAAAGAACAACAAAAAGAAGAAAGAAGAAGAAAAAGAAAGAAGAAGAAGAAAAAAGAAGAAGAAAAACAAGAAGAATAAGAAGAAGAAAGGAGAAAAAGAAAGAAGAAGAAGAAGAAGAAGAAGAATGAGGAATAAGAAGATGAACAAGATGAAGAAGAAAGAAGAAGAAGAAGATGAAGAAGAAAGAAGAAGAAGAAGAAGAAGAAGAAAAAGAAGAAAAAGAAAGAAGAAGAATAAACAACAACAATAAGAAGAAAAAAGAACACGAAGAATGAAGAAGAAGAAGAAGAAAAAAAGAAGAAGAAGAAAAAGAAAAAAGAAGAAATAGAATAATAATAATAATATTACTAATGATAAAATAACAATAAAAAGAAGAAGAAGATGAAGAAGAAAGTAGAGGGAAAAAGAAGGATACAAAGAAGAAGAAAGAACAAAAAGAAGAAAGAAAGAAAGAAAGAAAGAAAGAAGAAGCTTACGAGCAAAAGAAAAAGTAGTAGTAGAAGAAGAAGAAGAGGAAGATGAAGAAGAAAAAGAAGAAGAAGAAGAAGAAGAAGAAGAAGATGAAGAACAAGAAAGAAGAAGAAAAAAGAAGATGAAGAAGGAGAAGATAGAAGAAGAAAGAAGAGAAGAAGAAGAAAGAACAAGAAGAAGAAAGATCTAGAAGAAAAAAAAGAAGAAATAGAGGAAAAAGAAGCCAAAGAATGAATAAGAAGAAAGAAGAAGAAGAAAGCAGAAGAACAAAGAAAAAGAAGAAAGAAGAAGAAGAAGAAGAAGAAGAAGAAGAAGGAAGAAGAAGAAGGAAGAAGAAAAAGGAGGAGAAGAACCAGAAGAAGCAGAAGAAGAAAGTGCAAGAAGAAGAACGAAGAAGAAGAAAGAAGAAGAAGAAAGAAGAAGAAAAAAAGAAGAAGATACAGTAAGAAAAAGGAAGAAGAGAAAGAAGCAGAGAAATAATAGGAGTAAGAAAATGAAGACATTGAAAAAAGAAGAAAATGATGTAGAAGAAGAAGAAGAAAGTGCAAGAAGAAGATGAAAGAAGGAGAAAGAGAGTAAGAAGAAGATGAAGAAGAAGAAGAAAGAAGAAGAATAACGAAGAAAAAGAGGAAAGAAGAAGAGGGAAGAAGAAGAGGAAAGAAGAAGGAGAAGAAGAATGTAGAAGATGAAGAAGAAGAAAAAGAAGAAGAAGAAGAAGAAGAAGAAGAAGAAGAAGTAGAAGAAGAAGAACAGTAAGAAGATAGAAGAAGAAGAAGAAGAAGAAGAAGAAGAAGTTAGAAGAAGACGAATAAAGAAGAAGAAGAAAAGAGAAGAAGAAGAAGAAAGAAAAAGAATGAAGAAGTAGAAGAAGAAGAAAAGGAAGAAGAAGAACTAGAAGAATAAGAAGAAGTAGAAGATGAAGAAGAAGAGGAAGAAGGTGAAGAAGAGGAAGAAAAAGAAGTGGATGATGAAGATGAAGATGAAGATGATGAGGAAGAGTAAGAAGACATAGAAGAAGAAGAAGAAGAAAAAGAAGAAGAGGAAGAAGAATCAGAAGAAGAGAAGAAGAAGAAGAAGAAGAAGAAGAATAAAGAAGAATAAAGAAGAATAAAGAAGAAGAAGAAGAGGAAGAAAGAAGAAGAAGAAGAAGAAGTGGGGAAAGAGGACGAAGAAAAGGGAGAAGGTAAAGAACCAGAAGATGAAAAAGAAGAAGAAGAAGAAGAAGAAGAAGAAAAGGAAGGAGTAAAAGAAGAGGAAGAAGAAGAAGAAGATGAAGAGGAAGAAAAAGAATAATTATAATAATAATAAGAATAAAGTCGATGAGGGAGTGAAAGAAAAGAAGTAGAAATAAGAAGAAGAAATAGATGAAGAAGCAGGAGAAGAAGAAAAAAAGAAGAAAAAGAATTAGAGGAAAGAAGAAGAAGGAGAAAGAAGAAGTAGAAAGAAGAAGAAGAAGAAGAAAGAAGTAGAAGATGAAAAAGAAGAAAGAAGAAGAGTAAAAAGGTGGAGATGAAGAAGAAAAAAGAAGAAGACATAGAAGGAAGAAGAACAAGAAGTTGAAGAAGCAGAAGAAGAAAAAAGAAGAAGAATAGTAATGAAGAAGAAGAAAGATGAAGAAAAATATTGACGAAAAAAAGGAAATAGACGAAGAAATAAGAAGTCGAAGAAAGAAAAAGAAGAAAAAGATGATGAAGAAAGAAGAAAAAGAAAGAATAAAGAAGAAGAAAGAAGAAAGACGAAAGAAGAGAAAGAAGAACAAGAAGAAAGAGGAAGGAAGAAGGAGAGGAAGAAGAAGAATAAAAAGAAGAAGAGGAGGTAGAAGAAGAGGGGGATTAAGAAGAGGAAGAAGAGGAAGACAAAGAAGAAGAAAAAGAAGAAGAAGATGAAGAAGAAGAAGAAGAAGGAGAATAATAATAATAATAATAATAAGCAGCAGAAGAAGAAGAATAAGAAGAAAGAACAAGAGGAATAAAGAACAAGAAGAAAGAAGAAGAAGAAGGAAGAAGTAGAAAAAAGATGAAGAAGAAGAAGAAAGAAGAAGAAAAGAAAGAAGAAGAAGAAGAATAATAAGAAGAGAAATAAGAAAAAGGAAAAAGAAGAAGAAGTAGAAGAAGAAAAGAAGAAAGAAGAAGAATAAAGAAGAAGAACAAAGAAAAAGAAGAATGAAGAAAACGAAGAATGAAGAAGAAGAAGAAATAGAAGAAGAGAGAAGACGAAGAAGAAGAAGAACACAACGAAAGGGAAGAAGAAGAAATGGAAGAAAAAGAAGAAAAGGAGGAAGAAGAAGAGGAAGAAGGAGAAAGAAGAAAGAAGAAGAAGAAGAAGAAGAAAACATAATAATAATAATAATAATAATAATAATAAAAATAATAATAATAAGTAGAAAAATAAGAAAGAAGAAGAAGAAGAAAGAAGAACAAATGAAAAATAAAAAGAAAGTAGTAGAAGAAGAACGAAGAGGAAGAAGAAAGAAGGAAAAAAAAGTAGAAGAAAAAAGAACAAAAAAGAAGAAGAGAAAGAAGAAAGAAGAAGAAGAAAGGAAAAGAAGAAAGAAGGAGAAGAAGGAAGAAGAAGAAGAAAAAGAAGAAGAAGAAAGAATAAGAAGAAAAGAAGAAGATGAAGAATAAGAAGAAGAAGAAGAAAGAACAATAAGAAGAAAGAAGAAGAAGGAAGAAGAAGAAGAAGGAAGAAGAAGAAGAAGAAAGAAGAAGGAAAATGAAGAAGAAAAAGGGAAAAGAAAAAGAAGAAGAAGAAGAAAGACAGAAGAAAAAGAAGAAGAAACATGAAATAGAAAGTAGAAGAAGAAGAAAGACGTAGAAGAAAGGAATAAAGTATATGAATAAAAAGAAGAAAGAAGAAGCAGGAAGAAGAAGGAAGAAGAAGAAAGAAGAAGAATAAAAGAAGAAGAAAGAAGAAGAAAGAAGAAGATAAAGAAAAAAGAGGAAGAAGGAAGAAGTAGAAGAAAGAAGAAAAAATAAGAAGAAAAAGTGCAAAAAAGTAGAAGAAGGAAGAAAAAGAAGAAAAAAAAAGAAAAATGAAAAAGAAAGAAGAAGAAAAAATAAGAAGAAAAAGCTCAAAAAAGAAGAAGATGAAGAAAAAGAAGAAGAAAAAAGAAGAAGCAGAAGAAGAAGAAGAAGAAAGAACAAGAAGACGAAAGTACGAGAAGAAAGAAGAATAAGAAAAAAGGAGAAAGAAAACGAAGAAGAAGAAGAAGAAGAAAGATGAAGAAGAAGAAGAAAAAGAAGAAGAAGAAAAAGAAGAAAGATGAAGAAGAAGAAGAAGATGATGAAGAAGAAGAAAGAAAAAGAAAAAAGAAGAAGAAGAAAGAAGAAGAACAAAGCAAAAGAAGGGGAATTAAGAACAATAATAAGAAGAAGAAAGAAGAACAAATGAAGAAGAAGAAAGAAGAACAAAGAAGAAGAAAAAGAAAGAAGAAGAAGGAAGAAGAAGAACAAAGAAGAAGAGAAAAGAAGAAGAAGAAAAAAAGCAAAAAAGAAGAAGAAGCAAGAAAAAGAAGAAAGAAAAAGAAGAAAGAATGAGATGAAGAAAGTAAAAGAAGAAAAAGAAGAAGAAAGAAGGAGAAGGAAAAGAAGAAGAAAAATAAGAAGAAGAAGAAGAAAGAACAAGAAGATGAAAGAACGAGAAGAAAGAAGAATAAGAAGAAGAAGAAAGAATAAGAATAAGAAGAAAAAGAAGAAGACGGAAGAAGACGAAGAAGAAGAAGATGAAGATGAAAGAAGAATAAAAGAAGAAGAAGAAGAAGAAATAAGAACAAGAAAGAAGAAGAAGAAGGAGAAAGAAGAAAAATAGAAAAAGAAGAAGAAAGATGAAGGAGAAGAAGAAGAAGAAGAAGGAGAAGAAGAAGAGAGAAGAAGATGAATAAAGAGGACGAAGATAAGAGAAGAAGAAGAAGAATGAAGAAGAAGAAAGAAAAAGAAGATGAAAAAAGAAGAAGAATAAGAAGAAGACGAAGAAGAACTAGAAGAATTAGAAGAAGTAGAAGAAGAAGATGAAGAAGTTGAAGAACAAGAAGAAGATGAAGATGAAGAAGACGAAGTAGAAGGAGAAGAAGAAGAAGAAGAAAAAGAAGAAGAGGAAGAAGAAGAAGAGCAAGAAGAAGAAGAAGAAGAAGAAGAAGAAGAAAAAGAAGAAGAAGAAGAAGAAAGAAGAAGAAGAAGAAGAAGTAGAAGAAGAAAGAAGAAGAAGAAGAAGAAAAAAGAAGAAAGAAGTAGTAGAAGAAGAAAAAAGAAGAAAGAAGTAGTAGAAGAAGAAAGAAGAAGAAGAAGGAAGAAGAAGAAAAAAGAAGAAAAAGGGAAAAAAGATGAAGAAGAAACATGAACAAGAAGAAGGAAATGAAGGAAGAAGGTAAATGAAAAAAAGAAGAAAGAAGAAGAGGAAGAACTAGAAGAAGAAGAAGAAGGAGAAGATTATGATGATGAAAAAACAAGAAGAAGAAAGAAGAAGAATAAAGATGTAGAAAGACGTAGATGTAGAAGAAAGAAGTAAAAGAAGAAAGAAATAGAAGTAGAAGAAAGAAGAAGAAGTAGAAGAAGTGGAATGAAGAAGACGAAGAAGAAGAAAGAAGTAGAAGAATAAATAAGAAGAAGAAGAAAGAAGAACAAGAAAGAAGAAGAAGACGAATGAAGAAGAAAGAAGAAGAATAAGAAGAAGAAGAAGAATGAAGAATTAGAAGAAGAAGAAGAAGAAGAAGATGAATATGAAGAAAAAGAAGAAGTAGAAGAGGAAGAGGAAGAAGAAGAAGGATAGGATAAGGAAGAATAGGAGGAAGAAGATGAAGAAGCGAATGTTGGAGAGGACGAAGAAGAAGAAAAAGGAGAAGAAGAAGAAGAGGAGGAAGAAGAAAAAGTAAAAGAAGACTAAGATGTAGAAGAAGCAGAAGAAGAAGAAGAAGAAGCAGAAAAAGAAAGAAGAAGAAAAAGTAGAAGAAGAAGATACAAGAAGAAAAGAGAAGAAAACGAAAGAAGAAGAAGAAGACGGAAGAAGAAGAAGAAATGTGAAGAAGAGAAAAGAAGGAGAAAAAGGAGAAGAATAAGGAGAAGAAAAAAGAAGAAGAAAGAAGAAGAAGAAGAAAGAAGAAGAAGAAATAAGAAGAAGAAGAGATAAGAAGAACAGGTGAGAAGAAGTAGAAAAAAGAGGAAGAAGAAGTGTAAAGAAGAAGAAGAAGAACAACAACAAAGAAGAAGAATAAGAAGAATAAGTAAAAGAAAGAAGAAGAAGAAGAAAATGAAGAAGAAAGAAGAAGAAAAAGAAAAAGAAGAAAAAGAAGAAGAAGAAAGAAGAAAAATAAAGATGAAGAAGAAAAATAGAACAAGAAGAATGAAAAAAAAGAAGTAGAAGAAGAAAGAACAAGAAGAAGAAAGAAGGGGATGAAAAAGAAACAAAAGATGAAGAATAAGAATAAGAAGAAGAATGATGAAGCAGAAGAGGAAGAAGAAGTAGTAGAAGAAGAAGAAAGAGAAAAAAAAGAAGAAGAGATAGAAAAAAGAAGAAGAAGAGATAGAAAAAAGAAGAAGAAGATGATGAAGAAGATGAAAGTGAAAAAACAAGAAGAAGAATGACGAAAGTACAAGAAAAAAAGAATAAAAAGAAGAAAAAAGAAAATGAAGAAAAAGAAGAAGAGGAAGTAGAAGAAGAAGAAAGAACAAGAAGAATAAAGAAGAAGAAGAAAGGAGAAGAAGTGGAAGAAGAAAAGGAAGAAGATGAAGAAGCAGAGGAAGAAGAAGAAGAAGAAGAAGAAGACAAGGATGAAGGAGAAAAAGAAGTAGTGGAAGAAGAAATTGAAGAAGAAAAATTAGAAGAAGAAGAAGAAGAAGAAGAAAAAGAAAGAAGAAAGAAGAATAGTAGAAGAAGAAGAAGAAGAAAAAGAAGAAGTGGAAGAAGAATAAGAAGAGGAAGAAGAAGAAGAAGAAGAAAGAAGAAGAAGAAGAAGAAGAAGAAGAAGAAGACAAGGATGAAGGAGAAGAAGAAGTAGTGGAAGAGAAATTGAAGAAGAAAAATTAGAAGAAGAAGAAGAAGAAGAAGAAGAAGAAGAAGAAGAAAAAGAAAGAAGAAAGAAGAATAGTAGAAGAAGAAGAAGAAGAAGAAGAAGAAGTGGAAGAAGAATAAGAAGAGGAAGAAGAAGAAGAAGAAGAAAGAAGAAGAAGAAGAAGAAGAAGAAGAAGATGAAGAAGAAAAAGAAGAAAGAAGTAGAAAGAAGAAGAAGAATAAAGAAGAGGAAGAAGAAGAAGGAAGATGAAGAAAGAAGAAGAAGAAAAAAAAGAAGAAGAAATAGGGAAAGCAAGAAGAGAAGTAGAGGAAATATGAAGAGGAAAGAAGGAGAAGAAGAAAGAAAAAGAAGAAAGAAAAAAAGAAACAAAGAAGATGATGAGATAAAAGAAGAAGAAGAACAAGAACAAAGAACAAGTAGAAGAAAGAAAAAGAAGAAAGAAGAAGAAGAAGAAAGAAATGGGAAGAAGCAGATGTAGAGGAAAGAAGACGAAGAAGAAAGAAGTAGAGGGAATTAGAAGTAAAAGAAAGAAGCAGAAGTAGAAGAAGAAGAAAGAAAAAGAAGAAGAAGTAGATTAAGAAACAAGAAGAAGAATAAATAAGAAGAAGAAAGAAGAACAAGAAAGAAGAAGAAAGAAGAATGAAGAAGGAGAAGGAGAAGAAGAAGAAGAAGAAGAAGAAGAAGGAGAAGAAGAGGAAGAGGAAGAAGAAGAGGAAGAAGAAGAAGAATAGGATAAGGAAGAAGAGGAGGGCAAAGATGAAGAAGTGGAAGAAGGAGATGATGAAGATGAAGAAGAAGAGGAAGAAGAAGAAGAAAAAGAAGACGAACCCGAAAAAGAAGAACAAGAAGAAGTAGAAGTAATAGTAGGAGAAGAAAAAGAAGAAGAGGGAGAAAGAAGAAGAAAAAAGCAGAAAAAAGAAGATAGAAGGAAAGAGAAGAAGGGAAAGAAAGAACAACAAAAAGAAGAAAGAAGAAGAAAAAGAAAGAAGAAGAAGAAAAAAGAAGAAGAAAAACAAGAAGAATAAGAAGAAGAAAGGAGAAAAAGAAAGAAGAAGAAGAAGAAGAAGAAGAATGAGGAATAAGAAGATGAACAAGATGAAGAAGAAAGAAGAAGAAGAAGATGAAGAAGAAAGAAGAAGAAGAAGAAGAAGAAGAAAAAGAAGAAAAAGAAAGAAGAAGAATAAACAACAACAATAAGAAGAAAAAAGAACACGAAGAATGAAGAAGAAGAAGAAAAAAAAGAAGAAGAAGAAAAAGAAAAAAGAAGAAATAGAATAATAATAATAATATTACTAATGATAAAATAACAATAAAAAGAAGAAGAAGATGAAGAAGAAAGTAGAGGGAAAAAGAAGGATACAAAGAAGAAGAAAGAACAAAAAGAAGAAAGAAAGAAAGAAAGAAAGAAAGAAGAAGCCTTACGAGCAAAAGAAAAAGTAGTAGTAGAAGAAGAAGAAGAGGAAGATGAAGAAGAAAAAGAAGAAGAAGAAGAAGAAGAAGAAGAAGAAGATGAAGAACAAGAAAGAAGAAGAAAAAAGAAGATGAAGAAGGAGAAGATAGAAGAAGAAAGAAGAGAAGAACAAGAAAGAACAAGAAGAAGAAAGATCTAGAAGAAAAAAAAGAAGAAATAGAGGAAAAAGAAGCCAAAGAATGAATAAGAAGAAAGAAGAAGAAGAACAAAGAAAAAGAAGAAAGAAGAAGAAGAAGAAGAAGAAGAAGAAGAAGGAAGAAGAAGAAGGAAGAAGAAAAAGGAGGAGAAGAACCAGAAGAAGCAGAAGAAGAAAGTGCAAGAAGAAGAACGAAGAAGAAGAAAGAAGAAGAAGAAAGAAGAAGAAAAAAAGAAGAAGATACAGTAAGAAAAAGGAAGAAGAGAAAGAAGCAGAGAAATAATAGGAGTAAGAAAATGAAGACATTGAAAAAAGAAGAAAAAGATGTAGAAGAAGAAGAAGAAAGTGCAAGAAGAAGATGAAAGAAGGAGAAAGAGAGTAAGAAGAAGATGAAGAAGAAGAAGAAAAAAGGAGAATAACGAAGAAAAAGAGGAAAGAAGAAGAGGGAAGAAGAAGAGGAAAGAAGAAGGAGAAGAAGAATGTAGAAGATGAAGAAGAAGAAAAAGAAGAAGAAGAAGAAGAAGAAGAAGAAGAAGAAGAAGAAGTAGAAGAAGAAGAACAGTAAGAAGATAGAAGAAGAAGAAGAAGAAGAAGAAGAAGTTAGAAGAAGACGAATAAAGAAGAAGAAGAAAAGAGAAGAAGAAGAAGAAAGAAAAGGAATAAAGAAGTAGAAGAAGAAGAAAAGGAAGAAGAAGAACTAGAAGAATAAGAAGAAGTAGAAGATGAAGAAGAAGAGGAAGAAGGTGAAGAAGAGGAAGAAGAAGAAGTGGATGATGAAGATGAAGATGAAGATGATGAGGAAGAGTAAGAAGACATAGAAGAAGAAGAAGAAGAAAAAGAAGAAGAGGAAGAAGAAGAATCAGAAGAAGAGAAGAAGAAGAAGAAGAAGAAGAAGAAGAATAAAGAAGAATAAAGAAGAATAAAGAAGAAGAAGAAGTTGAAGAAAGAAGAAGAAGAAGAAGAAGTGGGGAAAGAGGACGAAGAAAAGGGAGAAGGTAAAGAACCAGAAGATGAAAAAGAAGAAGAAGAAGAAGAAGAAGAAGAAGAAAAGGAAGGAGTAAAAGAAGAGGAAGAAGAAGAAGAAGATGAAGAGGAAGAAAAAGAATAATTATAATAATAATAAGAATAAAGTCGATGAGGGAGTGAAAGAAAAGAAGTAGAAAAAAGAAGAAGAAATAGATGAAGAAGCAGGAGAAGAAGAAAAAAAGAAGAAAAAGAATTAGAGGAAAGAAGAAGAAGGAGAAAGAAGAAGTAGAAAGAAGAAGAAGAAGAAGAAAGAAGTAGAAGATGAAAAAGAAGAAAGAAGAAGAGTAAAAAGGTGGAGATGAAGAAGAAAAAAGAAGAAGACATAGAAGGAAGAAGAACAAGAAGTTGAAGAAGCAGAAGAAGAAAAAAGAAGAAGAATAGTAATGAAGAAGAAGAAAGATGAAGAAAAATATTGACGAAAAAAAGGAAATAGACGAAGAAATAAGAAGTCGAAGAAAGAAAAAGAAGAAAAAGATGATGAAGAAAGAAGAAAAAGAAAGAATAAAGAAGAAGAAAGAAGAAAGACGAAAGAAGAGAAAGAAGAACAAGAAGAAAGAGGAAGGAAGAAGGAGAGGAAGAAGAAGAATAAAAGAAGAAGAGGAGGTAGAAGAAGAGGGGGATTAAGAAGAGGAAGAAGAGGAAGACAAAGAAGAAGAAAAAGAAGAAGAAGATGAAGAAGAAGAAGAAGAAGGAGAATAATAATAATAATAATAATAATAATAATAAGCAGCAGAAGAAGAAGAATAAGAAGAAAGAACAAGAGGAATAAAGAACAAGAAGAAAGAAGAAGAAGAAGGAAGAAGTAGAAAAAAGATGAAGAAGAAGAAGAAAGAAGAAGAAAAGAAAGAAGAAGAAGAAGAATAATAAGAAGAGAAATAAGAAAAAGGAAAAAGAAGAAGAAGTAGAAGAAGAAAAGAAGAAAGAAGAAGAATAAAGAAGAAGAACAAAGAAAAAGAAGAATGAAGAAAACGAAGAATGAAGAAGAAGAAGAAATAGAAGAAGAGAGAAGACGAAGAAGAAGAAGAACACAACGAAAGGGAAGAAGAAGAAATGGAAGAAAAAGAAGAAAAGGAGGAAGAAGAAGAGGAAGAAGGAGAAAGAAGAAAGAAGAAGAAGAAGAAGAAGAAAACATAATAATAATAATAATAATAATAATAATAAAAATAATAATAATAAGTAGAAAAATAAGAAAGAAGAAGAAGAAGAAAGAAGAACAAATGAAAAATAAAAAGAAAGTAGTAGAAGAAGAACGAAGAGGAAGAAGAAAGAAGGAAAAAAAAGTAGAAGAAAAAAGAACAAAAAAGAAGAAGAGAAAGAAGAAAGAAGAAGAAGAAAGGAAAAGAAGAAAGAAGGAGAAGAAGGAAGAAGAAGAAGAAAAAGAAGAAGAAGAAAGAATAAGAAGAAAAGAAGAAGATGAAGAATAAGAAGAAGAAGAAGAAAGAACAATAAGAAGAAAGAAGAAGGAAGAAGAAGAAGAAGGAAGAAGAAGAAGAAGAAAGAAGAAGGAAAATGAAGAAGAAAAAGGGAAAAGAAAAAGAAGAAGAAGAAGAAAGACAGAAGAAAAAAGAAGAAGAAACATGAAATAGAAAGTAGAAGAAGAAGAAAGACGTAGAAGAAAGGAATAAAGTATATGAATAAAAAGAAGAAAGAAGAAGCAGGAAGAAGAAGGAAGAAGAAGAAAGAAGAAGAATAAAAGAAGAAGAAAGAAGAAGAAAGAAGAAGATAAAGAAAAAAGAGGAAGAAGGAAGAAGTAGAAGAAAGAAGAAAAAATAAGAAGAAAAAGTGCAAAAAAGTAGAAGAAGGAAGAAAAAGAAGAAAAAAAAAGAAAAATGAAAAAGAAAGAAGAAGAAAAAATAAGAAGAAAAAGCTCAAAAAAGAAGAAGATGAAGAAAAAGAAGAAGAAAAAAGAAGAAGCAGAAGAAGAAGAAGAAGAAAGAACAAGAAGACGAAAGTACGAGAAGAAAGAAGAATAAGAAAAAAGGAGAAAGAAAACGAAGAAGAAAGAAGACGAAGAAGAAGAAGAAGAAGAAGAAGAAAGATGAAGAAGAAGAAGAAAAAGAAGAACAAGAAAAAGAAGAAAGATGAAGAAGAAGAAGAAGATGATGAAGAAGAAGAAAGAAAAAGAAAAAAGAAGAAGAAGAAAGAAGAAGAACAAAGCAAAAGAAGGGGAATTAAGAACAATAATAAGAAGAAGAAAGAAGAACAAATGAAGAAGAAGAAAGAAGAACAAAGAAGAAGAAAAAGAAAGAAGAAGAAGGAAGAAGAAGAACAAAGAAGAAGAGAAAAGAAGAAGAAGAAAAAAAGCAAAAAAGAAGAAGAAGCAAGAAAAAGAAGAAAGAAAAAGAAGAAAGAATGAGATGAAGAAAGTAAAAGAAGAAAAAGAAGAAGAAAGAAGGAGAAGGAAAAGAAGAAGAAAAATAAGAAGAAGAAGAAGAAAGAACAAGAAGATGAAAGAACGAGAAGAAAGAAGAATAAGAAGAAGAAGAAAGAATAAGAATAAGAAGAAAAAGAAGAAGACGGAAGAAGACGAAGAAGAAGAAGATGAAGATGAAAGAAGAATAAAAGAAGAAGAAGAAGAAGAAATAAGAACAAGAAAGAAGAAGAAGAAGGAGAAAGAAGAAAAATAGAAAAAGAAGAAGAAAGATGAAGGAGAAGAAGAAGAAGAAGAAGGAGAAGAAGAAGAGAGAAGAAGATGAATAAAGAGGACGAAGATAAGAGAAGAAGAAGAAGAATGAAGAAGAAGAAAGAAAAAGAAGATGAAAAAAGAAGAAGAATAAGAAGACGAAGAAGAACTAGAAGAATTAGAAGAAGTAGAAGAAGAAGATGAAGAAGTTGAAGAACAAGAAGAAGATGAAGATGAAGAAGACGAAGTAGAAGGAGAAGAAGAAGAAGAAGAAAAAGAAGAAGAGGAAGAAGAAGAAGAGCAAGAAGAAGAAGAAGAAGAAGAAGAAGAAGAAAAAGAAGAAGAAGAAGAAGAAAGAAGAAGAAGAAGAAGAAGTAGAAGAAGAAAGAAGAAGAAGAAGAAGAAAAAAGAAGAAAGAAGTAGTAGAAGAAGAAAGAAGAAGAAGAAGGAAGAAGAAGAAGAAAAAAGAAGAAAAAGGGAAAAAAGATGAAGAAGAAACATGAACAAGAAGAAGGAAATGAAGAAAGAAGGTGAATGAAAAAAAGAAGAAAGAAGAAGAGGAAGAACTAGAAGAAGAAGAAGAAGAAGAAGATTATGATGATGAAAAAACAAGAAGAAGAAAGAAGAAGAATAAAGATGTAGAAAGACGTAGATGTAGAAGAAAGAAGTAAAAGAAGAAAGAAATAGAAGTAGAAGAAAGAAGAAGAAGTAGAAGAAGTGGAATGAAGAAGACGAAGAAGAAGAAAGAAGTAGAAGAATAAATAAGAAGAAGAAGAAAGAAGAACAAGAAAGAAGAAGAAGACGAATGAAGAAGAAAGAAGAAGAATAAGAAGAAGAAGAAGAATGAAGAATTAGAAGAAGAAGAAGAAGAAGAAGATGAATATGAAGAAAAAGAAGAAGTAGAAGAGGAAGAGGAAGAAGAAGAAGGATAGGATAAGGAAGAATAGGAGGAAGAAGATGAAGAAGCGAATGTTGGAGAGGACGAAGAAGAAGAAAAAGGAGAAGAAGAAGAAGAGGAGGAAGAAGAAAAAGTAAAAGAAGACTAAGATGTAGAAGAAGCAGAAGAAGAAGAAGAAGAAGCAGAAAAAGAAAGAAGAAGAAAAAGTAGAAGAAGAAGATACAAGAAGAAAAGAGAAGAAAACGAAAGAAGAAGAAGAAGACGGAAGAAGAAGAAGAAATGTGAAGAAGAGAAAAGAAGGAGAAAAAGGAGAAGAATAAGGAGAAGAAAAAAGAAGAAGAAAGAAGAAGAAGAAGAAAGAAGAAGAAGAAATAAGAAGAAGAAGAGATAAGAAGAACAGGTGAGAAGAAGTAGAAAAAAGAGGAAGAAGAAGTGTAAAGAAGAAGAAGAAGAACAACAACAAAGAAGAAGAATAAGAAGAATAAGTAAAAGAAAGAAGAAGAAGAAGAAAATGAAGAAGAAAGAAGAAGAAAAAGAAAAAGAAGAAAAAGAAGAAGAAGAAAGAAGAAAAATAAAGATGAAGAAGAAAAATAGAACAAGAAGAATGAAAAAAAAGAAGTAGAAGAAGAAAGAACAAGAAGAAGAAAGAAGGGGATGAAAAAGAAACAAAAGATGAAGAATAAGAATAACAAGAAGAATGATGAAGCAGAAGAGGAAGAAGAAGTAGTAGAAGAAGAAGAAAGAGAAAAAAAAGAAGAAGAGATAGAAAAAAGAAGAAGAAGATGATGAAGAAGATGAAAGTGAAAAAACAAGAAGAAGAATGACGAAAGTACAAGAAAAAAAGAATAAAAAGAAGAAAAAAGAAAATGAAGAAAAAGAAGAAGAGGAAGTAGAAGAAGAAGAAAGAACAAGAAGAATAAAGAAGAAGAAGAAAGGAGAAGAAGTGGAAGAAGAAAAGGAAGAAGATGAAGAAGCAGAGGAAGAAGAAGAAGAAGAAGAAGAAGACAAGGATGAAGGAGAAAAAGAAGTAGTGGAAGAAGAAATTGAAGAAGAAAAATTAGAAGAAGAAGAAGAAGAAGAAGAAGAAAAAGAAAGAAGAAAGAAGAATAGTAGAAGAAGAAGAAGAAGAAAAAGAAGAAGTGGAAGAAGAATAAGAAGAGGAAGAAGAAGAAGAAGAAGAAAGAAGAAGAAGAAGAAGAAGAAGAAGAAGAAGACAAGGATGAAGGAGAAGAAGAAGTAGTGGAAGAAGAAATTGAAGAAGAAAAATTAGAAGAAGAAGAAGAAGAAGAAGAAGAAGAAGAAGAAGAAGAAGAAAAAGAAAGAAGAAAGAAGAATAGTAGAAGAAGAAGAAGAAGAAGAAGAAGAAGTGGAAGAAGAATAAGAAGAGGAAGAAGAAGAAGAAGAAGAAAGAAGAAGAAGAAGAAGAAGAAGAAGAAGATGAAGAAGAAAAAGAAGAAAGAAGTAGAAAGAAGAAGAAGAATAAAGAAGAGGAAGAAGAAGAAGGAAGATGAAGAAAGAAGAAGAAGAAAAAAAAGAAGAAGAAATAGGGAAAGCAAGAAGAGAAGTAGAGGAAACATGAAGAGGAAAGAAGGAGAAGAAGAAAGAAAAAGAAGAAAGAAAAAAAGAAACAAAGAAGATGATGAGATAAAAGAAGAAGAAGAACAAGAACAAAGAACAAGTAGAAGAAAGAAAAAGAAGAAAGAAGAAGAAGAAGAAAGAAATGGGAAGAAGCAGATGTAGAGGAAAGAAGACGAAGAAGAAAGAAGTAGAGGGAATTAGAAGTAAAAGAAAGAAGCAGAAGTAGAAGAAGAAGAAAGAAAAAGAAGAAGAAGTAGATTAAGAAACAAGAAGAAGAATAAATAAGAAGAAGAAAGAAGAACAAGAAAGAAGAAGAAAGAAGAATGAAGAAGGAGAAGGAGAAGAAGAAGAAGAAGAAGAAGAAGAAGGAGAAGAAGAGGAAGAGGAAGAAGAAGAGGAAGAAGAAGAAGAATAGGATAAGGAAGAAGAGGAGGGCAAAGATGAAGAAGTGGAAGAAGGAGATGATGAAGATGAAGAAGAAGAGGAAGAAGAAGAAGAAAAAGAAGACGAACCCAAAAAAGAAGAACAAGAAGAAGTAGAAGTAATAGTAGGAGAAGAAAAAGAAGAAGAGGGAGAAAGAAGAAGAAAAAAGCAGAAAAAGAAGATAGAAGGAAAGAGAAGAAGGGAAAGAAAGAACAACAAAAAGAAGAAAGAAGAAGAAAAAGAAAGAAGAAGAAGAAAAAAGAAGAAGAAAAACAAGAAGAATAAGAAGAAGAAAGGAGAAAAAGAAAGAAGAAGAAGAAGAAGAAGAAGAATGAGGAATAAGAAGATGAACAAGATGAAGAAGAAAGAAGAAGAAGAAGATGAAGAAGAAAGAAGAAGAAGAAGAAGAAGAAGAAAAAGAAGAAAAAGAAAGAAGAAGAATAAACAACAACAATAAGAAGAAAAAAGAACACGAAGAATGAAGAAGAAGAAGAAGAAAAAAAGAAGAAGAAGAAAAAGAAAAAAGAAGAAATAGAATAATAATAATAATATTACTAATGATAAAATAACAATAAAAAGAAGAAGAAGATGAAGAAGAAAGTAGAGGGAAAAAGAAGGATACAAAGAAGAAGAAAGAACAAAAAGAAGAAAGAAAGAAAGAAAGAAAGAAAGAAGAAGCTTACGAGCAAAAGAAAAAGTAGTAGTAGAAGAAGAAGAAGAGGAAGATGAAGAAGAAAAAGAAGAAGAAGAAGAAGAAGAAGAAGAAGATGAAGAACAAGAAAGAAGAAGAAAAAAGAAGATGAAGAAGGAGAAGATAGAAGAAGAAAGAAGAGAAGAAGAAGAAAGAACAAGAAGAAGAAAGATCTAGAAGAAAAAAAAGAAGAAATAGAGGAAAAAGAAGCCAAAGAATGAATAAGAAGAAAGAAGAAGAAGAAAGCAGAAGAACAAAGAAAAAGAAGAAAGAAGAAGAAGAAGAAGAAGAAGAAGAAGAAGGAAGAAGAAGAAGGAAGAAGAAAAAGGAGGAGAAGAACCAGAAGAAGCAGAAGAAGAAAGTGCAAGAAGAAGAACGAAGAAGAAGAAAGAAGAAGAAGAAAGAAGAAGAAAAAAAGAAGAAGATACAGTAAGAAAAAGGAAGAAGAGAAAGAAGCAGAGAAATAATAGGAGTAAGAAAATGAAGACATTGAAAAAAGAAGAAAAAGATGTAGAAGAAGAAGAAGAAAGTGCAAGAAGAAGATGAAAGAAGGAGAAAGAGAGTAAGAAGAAGATGAAGAAGAAGAAGAAAGAAGAAGAATAACGAAGAAAAAGAGGAAAGAAGAAGAGGGAAGAAGAAGAGGAAAGAAGAAGGAGAAGAAGAATGTAGAAGATGAAGAAGAAGAAAAAGAAGAAGAAGAAGAAGAAGAAGAAGAAGAAGAAGAAGAAGAAGTAGAAGAAGAAGAACAGTAAGAAGATAGAAGAAGAAGAAGAAGAAGAAGAAGAAGAAGTTAGAAGAAGACGAATAAAGAAGAAGAAGAAAAGAGAAGAAGAAGAAGAAAGAAAAAGAATGAAGAAGTAGAAGAAGAAGAAAAGGAAGAAGAAGAACTAGAAGAATAAGAAGAAGTAGAAGATGAAGAAGAAGAGGAAGAAGGTGAAGAAGAGGAAGAAAAAGAAGTGGATGATGAAGATGAAGATGAAGATGATGAGGAAGAGTAAGAAGACATAGAAGAAGAAGAAGAAGAAAAAGAAGAAGAGGAAGAAGAAGAATCAGAAGAAGAGAAGAAGAAGAAGAAGAAGAAGAAGAAGAATAAAGAAGAATAAAGAAGAATAAAGAAGAAGAAGAAGAGGAAGAAAGAAGAAGAAGAAGAAGAAGTGGGGAAAGAGGACGAAGAAAAGGGAGAAGGTAAAGAACCAGAAGATGAAAAAGAAGAAGAAGAAGAAGAAGAAGAAGAAAAGGAAGGAGTAAAAGAAGAGGAAGAAGAAGAAGAAGATGAAGAGGAAGAAAAAGAATAATTATAATAATAATAAGAATAAAGTCGATGAGGGAGTGAAAGAAAAGAAGTAGAAATAAGAAGAAGAAATAGATGAAGAAGCAGGAGAAGAAGAAAAAAAGAAGAAAAAGAATTAGAGGAAAGAAGAAGAAGGAGAAAGAAGAAGTAGAAAGAAGAAGAAGAAGAAGAAAGAAGTAGAAGATGAAAAAGAAGAAAGAAGAAGAGTAAAAAGGTGGAGATGAAGAAGAAAAAAGAAGAAGACATAGAAGGAAGAAGAACAAGAAGTTGAAGAAGCAGAAGAAGAAAAAAGAAGAAGAATAGTAATGAAGAAGAAGAAAGATGAAGAAAAATATTGACGAAAAAAAGGAAATAGACGAAGAAATAAGAAGTCGAAGAAAGAAAAAGAAGAAAAAGATGATGAAGAAAGAAGAAAAAGAAAGAATAAAGAAGAAGAAAGAAGAAAGACGAAAGAAGAGAAAGAAGAACAAGAAGAAAGAGGAAGGAAGAAGGAGAGGAAGAAGAAGAATAAAAAGAAGAAGAGGAGGTAGAAGAAGAGGGGGATTAAGAAGAGGAAGAAGAGGAAGACAAAGAAGAAGAAAAAGAAGAAGAAGATGAAGAAGAAGAAGAAGAAGGAGAATAATAATAATAATAATAATAATAATAATAAGCAGCAGAAGAAGAAGAATAAGAAGAAAGAACAAGAGGAATAAAGAACAAGAAGAAAGAAGAAGAAGAAGGAAGAAGTAGAAAAAAGATGAAGAAGAAGAAGAAAGAAGAAGAAAAGAAAGAAGAAGAAGAAGAATAATAAGAAGAGAAATAAGAAAAAGGAAAAAGAAGAAGAAGTAGAAGAAGAAAAGAAGAAAGAAGAAGAATAAAGAAGAAGAACAAAGAAAAAGAAGAATGAAGAAAACGAAGAATGAAGAAGAAGAAGAAATAGAAGAAGAGAGAAGACGAAGAAGAAGAAGAACACAACGAAAGGGAAGAAGAAGAAATGGAAGAAAAAGAAGAAAAGGAGGAAGAAGAAGAGGAAGAAGGAGAAAGAAGAAAGAAGAAGAAGAAGAAGAAGAAAACATAATAATAATAATAATAATAATAATAATAAAAATAATAATAATAAGTAGAAAAATAAGAAAGAAGAAGAAGAAGAAAGAAGAACAAATGAAAAATAAAAAGAAAGTAGTAGAAGAAGAACGAAGAGGAAGAAGAAAGAAGGAAAAAAAAGTAGAAGAAAAAAGAACAAAAAAGAAGAAGAGAAAGAAGAAAGAAGAAGAAGAAAGGAAAAGAAGAAAGAAGGAGAAGAAGGAAGAAGAAGAAGAAAAAGAAGAAGAAGAAAGAATAAGAAGAAAAGAAGAAGATGAAGAATAAGAAGAAGAAGAAGAAAGAACAATAAGAAGAAAGAAGAAGGAAGAAGAAGAAGAAGGAAGAAGAAGAAGAAGAAAGAAGAAGGAAAATGAAGAAGAAAAAGGGAAAAGAAAAAGAAGAAGAAGAAGAAAGACAGAAGAAAAAAGAAGAAGAAACATGAAATAGAAAGTAGAAGAAGAAGAAAGACGTAGAAGAAAGGAATAAAGTATATGAATAAAAAGAAGAAAGAAGAAGCAGGAAGAAGAAGGAAGAAGAAGAAAGAAGAAGAATAAAAGAAGAAGAAAGAAGAAGAAAGAAGAAGATAAAGAAAAAAGAGGAAGAAGGAAGAAGTAGAAGAAAGAAGAAAAAATAAGAAGAAAAAGTGCAAAAAAGTAGAAGAAGGAAGAAAAAGAAGAAAAAAAAAGAAAAATGAAAAAGAAAGAAGAAGAAAAAATAAGAAGAAAAAGCTCAAAAAAGAAGAAGATGAAGAAAAAGAAGAAGAAAAAAGAAGAAGCAGAAGAAGAAGAAGAAGAAAGAACAAGAAGACGAAAGTACGAGAAGAAAGAAGAATAAGAAAAAAGGAGAAAGAAAACGAAGAAGAAAGAAGACGAAGAAGAAGAAGAAGAAGAAGAAGAAAGATGAAGAAGAAGAAGAAAAAGAAGAAGAAGAAAAAGAAGAAAGATGAAGAAGAAGAAGAAGATGATGAAGAAGAAGAAAGAAAAAGAAAAAAGAAGAAGAAGAAAGAAGAAGAACAAAGCAAAAGAAGGGGAATTAAGAACAATAATAAGAAGAAGAAAGAAGAACAAATGAAGAAGAAGAAAGAAGAACAAAGAAGAAGAAAAAGAAAGAAGAAGAAGGAAGAAGAAGAACAAAGAAGAAGAGAAAAGAAGAAGAAGAAAAAAAGCAAAAAAGAAGAAGAAGCAAGAAAAAGAAGAAAGAAAAAGAAGAAAGAATGAGATGAAGAAAGTAAAAGAAGAAAAAGAAGAAGAAAGAAGGAGAAGGAAAAGAAGAAGAAAAATAAGAAGAAGAAGAAGAAAGAACAAGAAGATGAAAGAACGAGAAGAAAGAAGAATAAGAAGAAGAAGAAAGAATAAGAATAAGAAGAAAAAGAAGAAGACGGAAGAAGACGAAGAAGAAGAAGATGAAGATGAAAGAAGAATAAAAGAAGAAGAAGAAGAAGAAATAAGAACAAGAAAGAAGAAGAAGAAGGAGAAAGAAGAAAAATAGAAAAAGAAGAAGAAAGATGAAGGAGAAGAAGAAGAAGAAGAAGGAGAAGAAGAAGAGAGAAGAAGATGAATAAAGAGGACGAAGATAAGAGAAGAAGAAGAAGAATGAAGAAGAAGAAAGAAAAAGAAGATGAAAAAAGAAGAAGAATAAGAAGAAGACGAAGAAGAACTAGAAGAATTAGAAGAAGTAGAAGAAGAAGATGAAGAAGTTGAAGAACAAGAAGAAGATGAAGATGAAGAAGACGAAGTAGAAGGAGAAGAAGAAGAAGAAGAAAAAGAAGAAGAGGAAGAAGAAGAAGAGCAAGAAGAAGAAGAAGAAGAAGAAGAAGAAGAAAAAGAAGAAGAAGAAGAAGAAAGAAGAAGAAGAAGAAGAAGTAGAAGAAGAAAGAAGAAGAAGAAGAAGAAAAAAGAAGAAAGAAGTAGTAGAAGAAGAAAGAAGAAGAAGAAGGAAGAAGAAGAAGAAAAAAGAAGAAAAAGGGAAAAAAGATGAAGAAGAAACATGAACAAGAAGAAGGAAATGAAGAAAGAAGGTGAATGAAAAAAAGAAGAAAGAAGAAGAGGAAGAACTAGAAGAAGAAGAAGAAGAAGAAGATTATGATGATGAAAAAACAAGAAGAAGAAAGAAGAAGAATAAAGATGTAGAAAGACGTAGATGTAGAAGAAAGAAGTAAAAGAAGAAAGAAATAGAAGTAGAAGAAAGAAGAAGAAGTAGAAGAAGTGGAATGAAGAAGACGAAGAAGAAGAAAGAAGTAGAAGAATAAATAAGAAGAAGAAGAAAGAAGAACAAGAAAGAAGAAGAAGACGAATGAAGAAGAAAGAAGAAGAATAAGAAGAAGAAGAAGAATGAAGAATTAGAAGAAGAAGAAGAAGAAGAAGATGAATATGAAGAAAAAGAAGAAGTAGAAGAGGAAGAGGAAGAAGAAGAAGGATAGGATAAGGAAGAATAGGAGGAAGAAGATGAAGAAGCGAATGTTGGAGAGGACGAAGAAGAAGAAAAAGGAGAAGAAGAAGAAGAGGAGGAAGAAGAAAAAGTAAAAGAAGACTAAGATGTAGAAGAAGCAGAAGAAGAAGAAGAAGAAGCAGAAAAAGAAAGAAGAAGAAAAAGTAGAAGAAGAAGATACAAGAAGAAAAGAGAAGAAAACGAAAGAAGAAGAAGAAGACGGAAGAAGAAGAAGAAATGTGAAGAAGAGAAAAGAAGGAGAAAAAGGAGAAGAATAAGGAGAAGAAAAAAGAAGAAGAAAGAAGAAGAAGAAGAAAGAAGAAGAAGAAATAAGAAGAAGAAGAGATAAGAAGAACAGGTGAGAAGAAGTAGAAAAAAGAGGAAGAAGAGTGTAAAGAGAAGAAGAAGAAGAACAACAAAAAGAAGAAGAATAAGAAGAATAAGTAAAAGAAAGAAGAAGAAGAAGAAAATGAAGAAGAAAGAAGAAGAAAAAGAAAAAGAAGAAAAAGAAGAAGAAGAAAGAAGAAAAATAAAGATGAAGAAGAAAAATAGAACAAGAAGAATGAAAAAAAAGAAGTAGAAGAAGAAAGAACAAGAAGAAGAAAGAAGGGGATGAAAAAGAAACAAAAGATGAAGAATAAGAATAAGAAGAAGAATGATGAAGCAGAAGAGGAAGAAGAAGTAGTAGAAGAAGAAGAAAGAGAAAAAAAGAAGAAGAGATAGAAAAAAAGAAGAAGAAGAGATAGAAAAAAGAAGAAGAAGATGATGAAGAAGATGAAAGTGAAAAAACAAGAAGAAGAATGACGAAAGTACAAGAAAAAAAGAATAAAAAGAAGAAAAAAGAAAATGAAGAAAAAGAAGAAGAGGAAGTAGAAGAAGAAGAAAGAACAAGAAGAATAAAGAAGAAGAAGAAAGGAGAAGAAGTGGAAGAAGAAAAGGAAGAAGATGAAGAAGCAGAGGAGGAAGAAGAAGAAGAAGAAGAAGACAAGGAATGAAGGAAGAAAAAGAAGTAGTGGAAGAAAGAATTGAAGAAGAAAAATTAGAAGAAGAAGAAGAAGAAGAAGAAAAAGAAAGAAGAAAGAAGAATAGTAGAAGAGAAGAAGAAGAAAAAGAAGAAGTGGAAGAAGAATAAGAAGAGGGAAGAAGAAGAAGAAGAAGAAAGAAGAAGAAGAAGAAGAAGAAGAAGAAGAAGACAAGGATGAAGGAGAAGAAGAAGTAGTGGAAGAAGAAATTGAAGAAGAAGAAGAAGAAGAAGAAGAAGAAAAAGAAAGAAGAAAGAAGAATAGTAGAAGAAGAAGAAGAAGAAGAAGAAGAAGTGGAAGAAGAATAAGAAGAGGAGAAGAAGAAGTAGAAGAAAGAAGAAGAAGAAGAAGAAGAAGAAGAAGATGAAGAAGAAAAAGAAGAAAGAAGTAGAAAGGAAGAAGAAGAATAAAGAAGAGGAAGAAGAAGAAGGAAGATGAAGAAAAGAAGAAGAAGAAAAAAAAGAAGAAGAAATAGGGAAAGCAAGAAGAGAAGTAGGAGAAACATGAAGAGGAAAGAAGGAGAAGAAGAAAGAAAAAGAAGAAAGAAAAAAAGAAACAAAGAAGATGATGAGATAAAAGAAGAAGAAGAACAAGAACAAAGAACAAGTAGAAGAAAGAAAAAGAAGAAAGAAGAAGAAGAAGAAAGAAATGGGAAGAAGCAGATGTAGAGGAAAGAAGACGAAGAAGAAAGAAGTAGAGGGAATTAGAAGTAAAAGAAAGAAGCAGAAGTAGAAGAAGAAGGAAAGAAAAAGAAGAAGAAGTAGATTAAGAAACAAGAAGAAGAATAAATAAGAAGAAGAAAGAAGAACAAGAAAGAAGAAGAAAGAAGAATGAAGAAGGAGTAGGAGAGAAGAAGAAGAAGAAAGAAGAAAGAAGGAGAAGAAGAGGAAGAGGAAGAAGAAGAGGAAGAAGAAGAAGAATAGGATAAGGAAGAAGAGGAGGGCAAAGATGAAGAAGTGGAAGAAGGAGATGATGAAGATGAAGAAGAAGAGGGAAGAAGAAGAAGAAAAAGAAGACGAACCCGAAAAAGAAGAACAAGAAGAAGAGTAGAAGTAATAGTAGGAGAAGAAAAAGAAGAAGAGGGGAGAAAGAAGAAGAAAAAAGCAGAAAAAGAAGATAGAAGGAAAGAGAAGAAGGGAAAGAAGAAAAAACAAAAAGAAGAAAGAAGAAGAAAAAGAAAGAAGAAGAAAAAAAGAAGAAGAAAAACAAGAAGAATAAGAAGAAGAAAGGAGAAAAAGAAAGAAGAAGAAGAAGAAGAAGAAGAATGAGGAATAAGAAGATGAACAAGATGAAGAAGAAAGAAGAAGAAGAAGATGAAGAAGAAAGAAGAAGAAGAAGAAGAAGAAGAAAAAGAAGAAAAAAGAAAGAAGAAGAATAAACAACAACAATAAGAAGAAAAAAGAACACGAAGAATGAAGAAGAAGAAGAAGAAAAAAAGAAGAAGAGAAAAAGAAAAAAGAAGAAATAGAATAATAATAATAATATTACTAATGATAAAATAACAATAAAAAGAAGAAGAAGATGAAGAAGAAAGTAGAGGGAAAAAGAAGGATACAAAGAAGAAGAAAGAACAAAAAGAAGAAAGAAAGAAAGAAAGAAAGAAAGAAGAAGCTTACGAGCAAAAGAAAAAGTAGTAGTAGAAGAAGAAGAAGAGGAAGATGAAGAAGAAAAAGAAGAAGAAGAAGAAGAAGAAGAAGATGAAGAACAAGAAAGAAGAAGAAAAAAGAAGATGAAGAAGGAGAAGATAGAAGAAGAAAGAAGAGAAGAAGAAGAAAGAACAAGAAGAAGAAAGATCTAGAAGAAAAAAAAGAAGAAATAGAGGAAAAAGAAGCCAAAGAATGAATAAGAAGAAAGAAGAAGAAGAAAGCAGAAGAACAAAGAAAAAGAAGAAAGAAGAAGAAGAAGAAGAAGAAGAAGAAGAAGGAAGAAGAAGAAGGAAGAAGAAAAAGGAGGAGAAGAACCAGAAGAAGCAGAAGAAGAAAGTGCAAGAAGAAGAACGAAGAAGAAGAAAGAAGAAGAAGAAAGAAGAAGAAAAAAAAGAAGAAGATACAGTAAGAAAAAGGAAGAAGAGAAAGAAGCAGAGAAATAATAGGAGTAAGAAAATGAAGACATTGAAAAAAGAAGAAAATGATGTAGAAGAAGAAGAAGAAAGTGCAAGAAGAAGATGAAAGAAGGAGAAAGAGAGTAAGAAGAAGATGAAGAAGAAGAAGAAAGAAGAAGAATAACGAAGAAAAAGAGGAAAGAAGAAGAGGGAAGAAGAAGAGGAAAGAAGAAGGGAGAAGAAGAATGTAGAAGATGAAGAAGAAGAAAGAAGAAGAAGAAGAAGAAGAAGAAGAAGAAGAAGAAGAAGAAGTAGAAGAAGAAGAACAGTAAGAAGATAGAAGAAGAAGAAGAAGAAGAAGAAGAAGAAGTTAGAAGAAGACGAATAAAGAAGAAGAAGAAAAGAGAAGAAGAAGAAGAAAGAAAAAGAATGAAGAAGTAGAAGAAGAAGAAAAGGAAGAAGAAGAACTAGAAGAATAAGAAGAAGTAGAAGATGAAGAAGAAGAGGAAGAAGGTGAAGAAGAGGAAGAAAAAGAAGTGGATGATGAAGATGAAGATGAAGATGATGAGGAAGAGTAAGAAGACATAGAAGAAGAAGAAGAAGAAAAAGAAGAAGAGGAAGAAGAAGAATCAGAAGAAGAGAAGAAGAAGAAGAAGAAGAAGAAGAATAAAGAAGAATAAAGAAGAATAAAGAAGAAGAAGAAGAGGAAGAAAGAAGAAGAAGAAGAAGAAGTGGGGAAAGAGGACGAAGAAAAGGGAGAAGGTAAAGAACCAGAAGATGAAAAAGAAGAAGAAGAAGAAGAAGAAGAAGAAAAGGAAGGAGTAAAAGAAGAGGAAGAAGAAGAAGAAGATGAAGAGGAAGAAAAAGAATAATTATAATAATAATAAGAATAAAGTCGATGAGGGAGTGAAAGAAAAGAAGTAGAAATAAGAAGAAGAAATAGATGAAGAAGCAGGAGAAGAAGAAAAAAAGAAGAAAAAGAATTAGAGGAAAGAAGAAGAAGGAGAAAGAAGAAGTAGAAAGAAGAAGAAGAAGAAGAAAGAAGTAGAAGATGAAAAAGAAGAAAGAAGAAGAGTAAAAAGGTGGAGATGAAGAAGAAAAAAGAAGAAGACATAGAAGGAAGAAGAACAAGAAGTTGAAGAAGCAGAAGAAGAAAAAAGAAGAAGAATAGTAATGAAGAAGAAGAAAGATGAAGAAAAATATTGACGAAAAAAAGGAAATAGACGAAGAAATAAGAAGTCGAAGAAAGAAAAAGAAGAAAAAGATGATGAAGAAAGAAGAAAAAGAAAGAATAAAGAAGAAGAAAGAAGAAAGACGAAAGAAGAGAAAGAAGAACAAGAAGAAAGAGGAAGGAAGAAGGAGAGGAAGAAGAAGAATAAAAAGAAGAAGAGGAGGTAGAAGAAGAGGGGGATTAAGAAGAGGAAGAAGAGGAAGACAAAGAAGAAGAAAAAGAAGAAGAAGATGAAGAAGAAGAAGAAGAAGGAGAATAATAATAATAATAATAATAATAATAATAATAATAATAAGCAGCAGAAGAAGAAGAATAAGAAGAAAGAACAAGAGGAATAAAGAACAAGAAGAAAGAAGAAGAAGAAGGAAGAAGTAGAAAAAAGATGAAGAAGAAGAAGAAAGAAGAAGAAAAGAAAGAAGAAGAAGAAGAATAATAAGAAGAGAAATAAGAAAAAGGAAAAAGAAGAAGAAGTAGAAGAAGAAAAGAAGAAAGAAGAAGAATAAAGAAGAAGAACAAAGAAAAAGAAGAATGAAGAAAACGAAGAATGAAGAAGAAGAAGAAATAGAAGAAGAGAGAAGACGAAGAAGAAGAAGAACACAACGAAAGGGAAGAAGAAGAAATGGAAGAAAAAGAAGAAAAGGAGGAAGAAGAAGAGGAAGAAGGAGAAAGAAGAAAGAAGAAGAAGAAGAAGAAGAAAACATAATAATAATAATAATAATAATAATAAAAATAATAATAATAAGTAGAAAAATAAGAAAGAAGAAGAAGAAGAAAGAAGAACAAATGAAAAATAAAAAGAAAGTAGTAGAAGAAGAACGAAGAGGAAGAAGAAAGAAGGAAAAAAAAGTAGAAGAAAAAAGAACAAAAAAGAAGAAGAGAAAGAAGAAAGAAGAAGAAGAAAGGAAAAGAAGAAAGAAGGAGAAGAAGGAAGAAGAAGAAGAAAAAGAAGAAGAAGAAAGAATAAGAAGAAAAGAAGAAGATGAAGAATAAGAAGAAGAAGAAGAAAGAACAATAAGAAGAAAGAAGAAGAAGGAAGAAGAAGAAGAAGGAAGAAGAAGAAGAAGAAAGAAGAAGGAAAAAGAAGAAGAAAAAGGGAAAAGAAAAAGAAGAAGAAAAAGAAAGACAGAAGAAAAAAGAAGAAGAAACATGAAATAGAAAGTAGAAGAAGAAGAAAGACGTAGAAGAAAGGAATAAAGTATATGAATAAAAAGAAGAAAGAAGAAGCAGGAAGAAGAAGGAAGAAGAAGAAAGAAGAAGAATAAAAGAAGAAAGAAGAAGAAAGAAGAAGATAAAGAAAAAAGAGGAAGAAGGAAGAAGTAGAAGAAAGAAGAAAAAATAAGAAGAAAAAGTGCAAAAAAGTAGAAGAAGGAAGAAAAAGAAGAAAAAAAAAGAAAAATGAAAAAGAAAGAAGAAGAAAAAATAAGAAGAAAAAGCTCAAAAAAGAAGAAGATGAAGAAAAAGAAGAAGAAAAAAGAAGAAGCAGAAGAAGAAGAAGAAGAAAGAACAAGAAGACGAAAGTACGAGAAGAAAGAAGAATAAGAAAAAAGGAGAAAGAAAACGAAGAAGAAAGAAGACGAAGAAGAAGAAGAAGAAGAAGAAGAAAGATGAAGAAGAAGAAGAAAAAGAAGAAGAAGAAAAAGAAGAAAGATGAAGAAGAAAAAGAAGATGATGAAGAAGAAGAAAGAAAAAGAAAAAAGAAGAAGAAGAAAGAAGAAGAACAAAGCAAAAGAAGGGGAATTAAGAACAATAATAAGAAGAAGAAAGAAGAACAAATGAAGAAGAAGAAAGAAGAACAAAGAAGAAGAAAAAGAAAGAAGAAGAAGGAAGAAGAAGAACAAAGAAGAAAAGAAAAGAAGAAGAAGAAAAAAAGAAAAAAAGAAGAAGAAGCAAGAAAAAGAAGAAAGAAAAAGAAGAAAGAATGAGATGAAGAAAGTAAAAGAAGAAAAAGAAGAAGAAAGAAGGAGAAGAAAAAGTAGAAGAAAAATAAGAAGAAGAAGAAGAAAGAACAAGAAGATGAAAGAACGAGAAGAAAGAAGAATAAGAAGAAGAAGAAAGAATAAGAATAAGAAGAAAAAGAAGAAGACGGAAGAAGACGAAGAAGAAGAAGATGAAGATGAAAGAAGAATAAAAGAAGAAGAAGAAGAAGAAATAAGAACAAGAAAGAAGAAGAAGAAGGAGAAAGAAAAAAAATAGAAAAAGAAGAAGAAAGATGAAGGAGAAGAAGAAGAAGAAGAAGGAGAAGAAGAAGAGAGAAGAAGATGAATAAAGAGGACGAAGATAAGAGAAGAAGAAGAAGAATGAAGAAGAAGAAAGAAAAAGAAGATGAAAAAAGAAGAAGAATAAGAAGAAGACGAAGAAGAACTAGAAGAATTAGAAGAAGTAGAAGAAGAAGATGAAGAAGTTGAAGAACAAGAAGAAGATGAAGATGAAGAAGACAAAGTAGAAGGAGAAGAAGAAGAAGAAGAAAAAGAAGAAGAGGAAGAAGAAGAAGAGCAAGAAGAAGAAGAAGAAGAAGAAGAAGAAGAAAAAGAAGAAGAAGAAGAAGAAAGAAGAAGAAGAAGAAGAAGTAGAAGAAGAAAGAAGAAGAAGAAGAAGAAAAAAGAAGAAAGAAGTAGTAGAAGAAGAAAGAAGAAGAAGAAGGAAGAAGAAGAAGAAAAAAGAAGAAAAAGGGAAAAAAGATGAAGAAGAAACATGAACAAGAAGAAGGAAATGAAGAAAGAAGGTGAATGAAAAAAAGAAGAAAGAAGAAGAGGAAGAACTAGAAGAAGAAGAAGAAGAAGAAGATTATGATGATGAAAAAACAAGAAGAAGAAAGAAGAAGAATAAAGAAGTAGAAAGACGTAGATGTAGAAGAAAGAAGTAAAAGAAGAAAGAAATAGAAGTAGAAGAAAGAAGAAGAAGTAGAAGAAGTGGAATGAAGAAGACGAAGAAGAAGAAAGAAGTAGAAGAGTAAATAAGAAGAAGAAGAAAGAAGAACAAGAAAGAAGACGAATGAAGAAGAAAGAAGAAGAATAAGAAGAAGAAGAAGAATGAAGAATTAGAAGAAGAAGAAGAAGAAGAAGATGAATATGAAGAAAAGGAAGAAGTAGAAGAGGAAGAGGAAGAAGAAGAAGGATAGGATAAGGAAGAATAGGAGGAAGAAGATGAAGAAGCGAATGTTGGAGAGGACGAAGAAGAAGAAAAAGGAGAAGAAGAAGAAGAGGAGGAAGAAGAAAAAGTAAAAGAAGACTAAGATGTAGAAGAAGCAGAAGAAGAAGAAGAAGAAGCAGAAAAAGAAAGAAGAAGAAAAAGTAGAAGAAGAAGATACAAGAAGAAAAGAGAAGAAAACGAAAGAAGAAGAAGAAGACGGAAGAAGAAGAAGAAATGTGAAGAAGAGAAAAGAAGGAGAAAAAGGAGAAGAATAAGGAGAAGAAAAAAGAAGAAGAAAGAAGAAGAAGAAGAAAGAAGAAGAAGAAATAAGAAGAAGAAGAGATAAGAAGAACAGGTGAGAAGAAGTAGAAAAAAGAGGAAGAAGTGTAAAGAAGAAGAAGAAGAACAACAACAAAGAAGAAGAATAAGAAGAATAAGTAAAAGAAAGAAGAAGAAGAAGAAAATGAAGAAGAAAGAAGAAGAAAAAGAAAAAGAAGAAAAAGAAGAAGAAGAAAGAAGAAAAATAAAGATGAAGAAGAAAAATAGAACAAGAAGAATGAAAAAAAAGAAGTAGAAGAAGAAAGAACAAGAAGAAGAAAGAAGGGGATGAAAAAGAAACAAAAGATGAAGAATAAGAATAAGAAGAAGAATGATGAAGCAGAAGAGGAAGAAGAAGTAGTAGAAGAAGAAGAAAGAGAAAAAAAAGAAGAAGAGATAGAAAAAAGAAGAAGAAGATGATGAAGAAGATGAAAGTGAAAAAACAAGAAGAAGAATGACGAAAGTACAAGAAAAAAAGAATAAAAAGAAGAAAAAAGAAAATGAAGAAAAAGAAGAAGAGGAAGTAGAAGAAGAAGAAAGAACAAGAAGAATAAAGAAGAAGAAGAAAGGAGAAGAAGTGGAAGAAGAAAAGGAAGAAGATGAAGAAGCAGAGGAAGAAGAAGAAGAAGAAGAAGAAGACAAGGATGAAGGAGAAAAAGAAGTAGTGGAAGAAGAAATTGAAGAAGAAAAATTAGAAGAAGAAGAAGAAGAAGAAGAAAAAGAAAGAAGAAAGAAGAATAGTAGAAGAAGAAGAAGAAGAAAAAGAAGAAGTGGAAGAAGAATAAGAAGAGGAAGAAGAAGAAGAAGAAGAAAGAAGAAGAAGAAGAAGAAGAAGAAGAAGACAAGGATGAAGGAGAAGAAGAAGTAGTGGAAGAAGAAATTGAAGAAGAAAAATTAGAAGAAGAAGAAGAAGAAGAAGAAGAAGAAGAAGAAGAAGAAGAAAAAGAAAGAAGAAAGAAGAATAGTAGAAGAAGAAGAAGAAGAAGAAGAAGAAGTGGAAGAAGAATAAGAAGAGGAAGAAGAAGAAGAAGAAGAAAGAAGAAGAAGAAGAAGAAGAAGAAGAAGATGAAGAAGAAAAAGAAGAAAGAAGTAGAAAGAAGAAGAAGAATAAAGAAGAGGAAGAAGAAGAAGGAAGATGAAGAAAGAAGAAGAAGAAAAAAAAGAAGAAATAGGGAAAGCAAGAAGAGAAGTAGAGGAAACATGAAGAGGAAAGAAGGAGAAGAAGAAAGAAAAAGAAGAAAGAAAAAAAGAAACAAAGAAGATGATGAGATAAAAGAAGAAGAAGAACAAGAACAAAGAACAAGTAGAAGAAAGAAAAAGAAGAAAGAAGAAGAAGAAGAAAGAAATGGGAAGAAGCAGATGTAGAGGAAAGAAGACGAAGAAGAAAGAAGTAGAGGGAATTAGAAGTAAAAGAAAGAAGCAGAAGTAGAAGAAGAAGAAAGAAAAAGAAGAAGAAGTAGATTAAGAAACAAAAAGAAGAATAAATAAGAAGAAGAAAGAAGAACAAGAAAGAAGAAGAAAGAAGAATGAAGAAGGAGAAGGAGAAGAAGAAGAAGAAGAAGAAGAAGAAGGAGAAGAAGAGGAAGAGGAAGAAGAAGAGGAAGAAGAAGAAGAATAGGATAAGGAAGAAGAGGAGGGCAAAGATGAAGAAGTGGAAGAAGGAGATGATGAAGATGAAGAAGAAGAGGAAGAAGAAGAAGAAAAAGAAGACGAACCCGAAAAAGAAGAACAAGAAGAAGTAGAAGTAATAGTTGGAGAAGAAAAAGAAGAAGAGGGAGAAAGAAGAAGAAAAAAGCAGAAAAAGAAGATAGAAGGAAAGAGAAGAAGGGAAAGAAAGAACAACAAAAAGAAGAAAGAAGAAGAAAAAGAAAGAAGAAGAAGAAAAAAGAAGAAGAAAAACAAGAAGAATAAGAAGAAGAAGAAGAAGAAGAATGAGGAATAAGAAGATGAACAAGATAAAGAAGAAAGAAGAAGAAGAAGATGAAGAAGAAAGAAGAAGAAGAAGAAGAAGAAGAAAAAGAAGAAAAAGAAAGAAGAAGAATAAACAACAACAATAAGAAGAAAAAAGAACACGAAGAATGAAGAAGAAGAAGAAGAAAAAAAGAAGAAGAAGAAAAAGAAAAAAGAAGAAATAGAATAATAATAATAATATTACTAATGATAAAATAACAATAAAAAGAAGAAGAAGATGAAGAAGAAAGTAGAGGGAAAAAGAAGGATACAAAGAAGTAGAAAGAACAAAAAGAAGAAAGAAAGAAAGAAAGAAAGAAAGAAGAAGCTTACGAGCAAAAGAAAAAGTAGTAGTAGAAGAAGAAGAAGAGGAAGATGAAGAAGAAAAAGAAGAAGAAGAAGAAGAAGAAGAAGAAGATGAAGAACAAGAAAGAAGAAGAAAAAAGAAGATGAAGAAGGAGAAGATAGAAGAAGAAAGAAGAGAAGAAGAAGAAAGAACAAGAAGAAGAAAGATCTAGAAGAAAAAAAAGAAGAAATAGAGGAAAAAGAAGCCAAAGAATGAATAAGAAGAAAGAAGAAGAAGAAAGAAGAAGAACAAAGAAAAAGAAGAAAGAAGAAGAAGAAGAAGAAGAAGAAGAAGAAGAAGGAAGAAGAAGAAGGAAGAAGAAAAAGGAGGAGAAGAACCAGAAGAAGCAGAAGAAGAAAGTGCAAGAAGAAGAACGAAGAAGAAGAAAGAAGAAGAAGAAAGAAGAAGAAAAAAAGAAGAAGATACAGTAAGAAAAAGGAAGAAGAGAAAGAAGCAGAGAAATAATAGGAGTAAGAAAATGAAGACATTGAAAAAAGAAGAAAAAGATGTTGAAGAAGAAGAAGAAAGTGCAAGAAGAAGATGAAAGAACGAGAAAGAGAGTAAGAAGAAGATGAAGAAGAAGAAGAAAGAAGAAGAATAACGAAGAAAAAGAGGAAAGAAGAAGAGGGAAGAAGAAGAGGAAAGAAGAAGGAGAAGAAGAATGTAGAAGATGAAGAAGAAGAAAAAGAAGAAGAAGAAGAAGAAGAAGAAGAAGAAGAAGAAGTAGAAGAAGAAGAACAGTAAGAAGATAGAAGAAGAAGAAGAAGAAGAAGAAGAAGAAGTTAGAAGAAGACGAATAAAGAAGAAGAAGAAAAGAGAAGAAGAAGAAGAAAGAAAAAGAATGAAGAAGTAGAAGAAGAAAAGGAAGAAGAAGAACTAGAAGAATAAGAAGAAGTAGAAGATGAAGAAGAAGAGGAAGAAGGTGAAGAAGAGGAAGAAGAAGAAGTGGATGATGAAGATGAAGATGAAGATTATGAGGAAGAGTAAGAAGACATAGAAGAAGAAGAAGAAGAAAAAGAAGAAGAGGAAGAAGAAGAATCAGAAGAAGAGAAGAAGAAGAAGAAGAAGAAGAAGATAAAGAAGAATAAAGAAGAATAAAGAAGAAGAAGAAGAGGAAGAAAGAAGAAGAAGAAGAAGAAGTGGGGAAAGAGGACGAAGAAAAGGGAGAAGGTAAAGAACCAGAAGATGAAAAAGAAGAAGAAGAAGAAGAAGAAGAAGAAAAGGAAGGAGTAAAAGAAGAAGAAGAAGAAGAAGAAGATGAAGAGGAAGAAAAAGAATAATTATAATAATAATAAGAATAAAGTCGATGAGGGAGTGAAAGAAAAGAAGTAGAAAAAAGAAGAAGAAATAGATGAAGAAGCAGGAGAAGAAGAAAAAAAGAAGAAAAAGAATTAGAGGAAAGAAGAAGAAGGAGAAAGAAGAAGTAGAAAGAAGAAGAAGAAGAAGAAAGAAGTAGAAGATGAAAAAGAAGAAAGAAGAAGAGTAAAAAGGTGGAGATGAAGAAGAAAAAAGAAGAAGACATAGAAGGAAGAAGAACAAGAAGTTGAAGAAGCAGAAGAAGAAAAAAGAAGAAGAATAGTAATGAAGAAGAAGAAAGATGAAGAAAAATATTGACGAAAAAAAGGAAATAGACGAAGAAATAAGAAGTCGAAGAAAGAAAAAGAAGAAAAAGATGATGAAGAAAGAAGAAAAAGAAAGAATAAAGAAGAAGAAAGAAGAAAGGCGAAAGAAGAGAAAGAAGAACAAGAAGAAAGAGGAAGGAAGAAGAAGGAGAGGAAGAAGAAGAATAAAAAGAAGAAGAGGAGGTAGAAGAAGAGGGGGATTAAGAAGAGGAAGAAGAGGAAGACAAAGAAGAAGAAAAAGAAGAAGAAGATGAAGAAGAAGAAGAAGAAGAAGGAGAATAATAATAATAATAATAATAATAATAATAATAAGCAGCAGAAGAAGAAGAATAAGAAGAAAGAACAAGAGGAATAAAGAACAAGAAGAAAGAAGAAGAAGAAGGAAGAAGTAGAAAAAAGATGAAGAAGAAGAAGAAAGAAGAAGAAAAGAAAGAAGAAGAAGAAGAATAATAAGAAGAGAAATAAGAAAAAGGAAAAAGAAGAAGAAGTAGAAGAAGAAAAGAAGAAAGAAGAAGAATAAAGAAGAAGAACAAAGAAAAAGAAGAATGAAGAAAACGAAGAATGAAGAAGAAGAAGAAATAGAAGAAGAGAGAAGACGAAGAAGAAGAAGAACACAACGAAAGGGAAGAAGACGAAATGGAAGAAAAAGAAGAAAAGGAGGAAGAAGAAGAGGAAGAAGGAGAAAGAAGAAAGAAGAAGAAGAAGAAGAAGAAAACATAATTATAATAATAATAATAATAATAATAATAAGTAGAAAAATAAGAAAGAAGAAGAAGAAGAAAGAAGAACAAATGAAAAATAAAAAGAAAGTAGTAGAAGAAGAACGAAAAGGAAGAAGAAAGAAGGAAAAAAAAGTAGAAGAAAAAAGAACAAAACAGAAGAAGAGAAAGAAGAAAGAAGAAGAAGAAAGGAAAAGAAGAAAGAAGGAGAAGAAGGAAGAAGAAGAAGAAAAAGAAGAAGAAGAAAGAATAAGAAGAAAAGAAGAAGATGAAGAATAAGAAGAAGAAGAAGAAAGAACAATAAGAAGAAAGAAGAAGAAGGAAGAAGAAGAAGAAGAAGAAGAAGAAGAAGAAAGAAGAAGGAAAAAGAAGAAGAAAAAGGGAAAAGAAAAAGAAGAAGAAGAAGAAAGACAGAAGAAAAAAGAAGAAGAAACATGAAATAGAAAGTAGAAGAAGAAGAAAGACGTAGAAGTAAGGAATAAAGTATATGAATAAAAAGAAGAAAGAAGAAGCAGGAAGAAGAAGGAAGAAGAAGAAAGAAGAAGAATAAAAGAAGAAGAAAGAAGAAGAAAGAAGAAGATAAAGAAAAAAGAGGAAGAAGGAAGAAGTAGAAGAGAAAGAAGAAAAAATAAGAAAAAGTGCAAAAAAGTAGAAGAAGGAAGAAAAAGAAGAAAAAGAAAGAAAAATGAAAAAGAAAGAAGAAGAAAAAATAAGAAGAAAAAGCTCAAAAAAGAATAAGATGAAGAAAAAGAAGAAGAAAAAAGAAGAAGCAGAAGAAGAAGAAGAAGAAAGAACAAGAAGACGAAAGTACGAGAAGAAAGAAGAATAAGAAAAAAGGAGAAAGATAACGAAGAAGAAAGAAGACGAAGAAGAAGAAGAAGAAGAAGAAAGATGAAGAAGAAGAAGAAAAAGAAGAAGAAGAAAAAGAAGAAAGATGAAGAAGAAAAAGAAGATGATGAAGAAGAAGAAAGAAAAAGAAAAAAGAAGAAGAAGAAAGAAGAAGAACAAAGCAAAAGAAGGGGAATTAAGAACAATAATAAGAAGAAGAAAGAAGAACAAATGAAGAAGAAGAAAGAAGAACAAAGAAGAAGAAAAAGAAAGAAGAAGAAGGAAGAAGAAGAACAAAGAAGAAAAGAAAAGAAGAAGAAGAAAAAAAGCAAAAAAGAAGAAGAAGCAAGAAAAAGAAGAAAGAAAAAGAAGGAAGAATGAGATGAAGAACGTAAAAGAAAGAAAAAGAAGAAGAAAGAAGGAGAAGAAAAAGTAGAAGAAAAATAAGAAGAAGAAGAAGAAAGAACAAGAAGATGAAAGAACGAGAAGAAAGAAGAATAAGAAGAAGAAGAAAGAATAAGAATAAGAAGAAAAAGAAGAAGACGGAAGAAGACGAAGAAGAAGAAGATGAAGATGAAAGAAGAATAAAAGAAGAAGAAGAAGAAGAAATAAGAACAAGAAAGAAGAAGAAGAAGGAGAAAGAAGAAAAATAGAAAAAGAAGAAGAAAGATGAAGGAGAAGAAGAAGAAGAAGAAGGAGAAGAAGAAGAGAGAAGAAGATGAATAAAGAGGACGAAGATAAGAGAAGAAGAAGAAGAATGAAGAAGAAGAAAGAAAAAGAAGATGAAAAAAGAAGAAGAATAAGAAGAAGACAAAGAAGAACTAGAAGAATTAGAAGAAGTAGAAGAAGAAGATGAAGAAGTTGAAGAACAAGAAGAAGATGAAGATGAAGAAGACGAAGTAGAAGGAGAAGAAGAAGAAGAAGAAAAAGAAGAAGAGGAAGAAGAAGAAGAGCAAGAAGAGAAGAAGAAGAAGAAGAAGAAGATAAAGAAGAAGAAGAAGAAGAAGAAAGAAGAAGAAGAAGAAGAAGTAGAAGAAGAAAGAAGAAGAAGAAGAAGAAAAAAGAAGAAAGAAGTAGTAGAAGAAGAAAGAAGAAGAAGAAGGAAGAAGAAGAAGAAAAAAGAAGAAAGAGGGAAAAAAGATGAAGAAGAAACTATGAACAAGAAGAAGGAAATGAAGAAAGAAGGTGAATGAAAAAAAAGAAGAAAGAAGAAGAGGAAGAACTAGAAGAAGAAGAAGAAGAAGAAGATTATGATGATGAAAAAACAAGAAGAAGAAAGAAGAAAATAAAGAAGTAGAAAGACGTAGATGTAGAAGAAAGAAGTAAAAGAAGAAAGAAATAGAAGTAGAAGAAAGAAGAAGAAGTAGAAGAAGTGGAATGAAGAAGACGAAGAAGAAGAAAGAAGTAGAAGAATAAATAAGAAGAAGAAGAAAGAAGAACAAGAAAGAAGAAGAATAAGAAGAAGAAGAAGAATGAAGAATTAGAAGAAGAAGAAGAAGAAGAAGATGAATATGAAGAAAAAGAAGAAGTAGAAGAGGAAGAGGAAGAAGAAGAAGGATAGGATAAGGAAGAATAGGAGGAAGAAGATGAAGAAGCGAATGTTGGAGAGGACGAAGAAGAAGAAAAAGGAGAAGAAGAAGAAGAGGAGGAAGAAGAAAAAGTAAAAGAAGACTAAGATGTAGAAGAAGTAGAAGAAGAAGAAGAAGAAGAAGAAGCAGAAAAAGAAAGAAGAAGAAAAAGTAGAAGAAGAAGATACAAGAAGAAAAGAGAAGAAAACGAAAGAAGAAGAAGAAGACGGAAGAAGAAGAAGAAATGTGAAGAAGAGAAAAGAAGGAGAAAAAGGAGAAGAATAAGGAGAGAAAAAAGAAGAAGAAAGAAGAAGACGAAGAAAGAAGAAGAAATAAGAAGAAGAAGAGATAAGAAGAACAGGTGAGAAGAAGTAGAAAAAAGAGGAAGAAGAAGTGTAAAGAAGAAGAAGAAGAACAACAACAAAGAAGAAGAATAAGAAGAATAAGTAAAAGAAAGAAGAAGAAGAAGAAAATGAAGAAGAAAGAAGAAGAAAAAGAAAAAGAAGAAAAAGAAGAAGAAGAAAGAAGAAAAATAAAGATGAAGAAGAAAAATAGAACAAGAAGAATGAAAAAAAGAAGTAGAAGAAGAAAGAACAAGAAGAAGAAAGAAGGGGATGAAAAAGAAACAAAAGATGAAGAATAAGAATAAAAAGAAGAATGATGAAGCAGAAGAGGAAGAAGAAGTAGTAGAAGAAGAAGAAAGAGAAAAAAAAGAAGAAGAGATAGAAAAAAGAAGAAGAAGATGATGAAGAAGATGAAAGTGAAAAAACAAGAAGAAGAATGACGAAAGTACAAGAAAAAAAGAATAAAAAGAAGAAAAAAGAAAATGAAGAAAAAGAAGAAGAGGAAGTAGAAGAAGAAGAAAGAACAAGAAGAATAAAGAAGAAGAAGAAAGGAGAAGAAGTGGAAGAAGAAAAGGAAGAAGATGAAGAAGCAGAGGAAGAAGAAGAAGAAGAAGAAGAAGAAGAAGACAAGGATGAAGGAGAAGAAGAAGTAGTGGAAGAAGAAATTGAAGAAGAAAAATTAGAAGAAGAAGAAGAAGAAGAAGAAGAAGAAGAAGAAGAAGAAGAAAA
Organism: Vanilla planifolia; assembly: GCA_023846275.1. Taxonomy (NCBI): domain Eukaryota; kingdom Viridiplantae; phylum Streptophyta; class Magnoliopsida; order Asparagales; family Orchidaceae; genus Vanilla; species Vanilla planifolia. The sequence goes on along the minus strand of JAIUJO010000694.1, from coordinate 113,874 downwards.
AGAAAGAAGAAAGAAGAATAGTAGAAGAAGAAGAAGAAGAAGAAGAAGAAGTGGAAGAAGAATAAGAAGAGGAAGAAGAAGAAGAAGAAGAAAGAAGAAGAAGACGAAGAAGAAGAAGACAAGGATGAAGGAGAAGAAGAAGTAGTGGAAGAAGAAATTGAAGAAGAAAAATTAGAAGAAGAAGAAGAAGAAGAAGAAGAAGAAGAAGAAGAAAAAGAAAGAAGAAAGAAGAATAGTAGAAGAAGAAGAAGAAGAAGAAGAAGAAGTGGAAGAAGAATAAGAAGAGGAAGAAGAAGAAGAAGAAGAAAGAAGAAGAAGAAGAAGAAGAAGAAGAAGATGAAGAAGAAAAAGAAGAAAGAAGTAGAAAGAAGAAGAAGAATAAAGAAGAGGAAGAAGAAGAAGGAAGATGAAGAAAGAAGAAGAAGAAAAAAAAGAAGAAGAAATAGGGAAAGCAAGAAGAGAAGTAGAGGAAACATGAAGAGGAAAGAAGGAGAAGAAGAAAGAAAAAGAAGAAAGAAAAAAAGAAACAAAGAAGATGATGAGATAAAAGAAGAAGAAGAACAAGAACAAAGAACAAGTAGAAGAAAGAAAAAGAAGAAAGAAGAAGAAGAAGAAAGAAATAGGATGAAGCAGATGTAGAGGAAAGAAGACAAAGAAGAAAGAAGTAGAGGGAATTAGAAGTAAAAGAAAGAAGCAGAAGTAGAAGAAGAAGAAAGAAAAAGAAGAAGAAGTAGATTAAGAAACAAGAAGAAGAATAAATAAGAAGAAGAAAGAAGAACAAGAAAGAAGAAGAAAGAAGAATGAAGAAGGAGAAGGAGAAGAAGAAGAAGAAGAAGAAGAAGAAGGAGAAGAAGAGGAAGAGGAAGAAGAAGAGGAAGAAGAAGAAGAATAGGATAAGGAAGAAGAGGAGGGCAAAGATGAAGAAGTAGAAGAAGGAGATGATGAAGATGAAGAAGAAGAGGAAGAAGAAGAAGAAAAAGAAGACGAACCCGAAAAAGAAGAACAAGAAGAAGTAGAAGTAATAGTAGGAGAAGAAAAAGAAGAAGAGGGAGAAAGAAGAAGAAAAAAGCAGAAAAAGAAGATAGAAGGAAAGAGAAGAAGGGAAAGAAAGAACAACAAAAAGAAGAAAGAAGAAGAAAAAGAAAGAAGAAGAAGAAAAAAGAAGAAAAACAAGAAGAATAAGAAGAAGAAAGGAGAAAAAGAAAGAAGAAGAAGAAGAAGAAGAAGAATGAGGAATAAGAAGATGAACAAGATGAAGAAGAAAGAAGAAGAAGAAGATGATGAAGAAGAAAGAAGAAGAAGAAGAAGAAGAAGAAAAAGAAGAAAAAGAAAGAAGAAGAATAAACAACAACAATAAGAAGAAAAAAGAATACGAAGAATGAAGAAGAAGAAGAAGAAAAAAAGAAGAAGAAGAAAAAGAAAAAAGAAGAAATAGAATAATAATAATAATATTACTAATGATAAAATAACAATAAAAAGAAGAAGAAGATGAAGAAGAAAGTAGAGGGAAAAAGAAGGATACAAAGAAGAAGAAAGAACAAAAAGAAGAAAGAAAGAAAGAAAGAAAGAAAGAAGAAGTTTACGAGCAAAAGAAAAAGTAGTAGTAGAAGAAGAAGAAGAGGAAGATGAAGAAGAAAAAGAAGAAGAAGAACAAGAAGAAGAAGAAGATGAAGAACAAGAAAGAAGAAGAAAAAAGAAGATGAAGAAGGAGAAGATAGAAGAAGAAAGAAGAGAAGAAGAAGAAAGAACAAGAAGAAGAAAGATCTAGAAGAAAAAAAAGAAGAAATAGAGGAAAAAGAAGCCAAAGAATGAATAAGAAGAAAGAAGAAGAAGAAAGAAGAAGAACAAAGAAAAAGAAGAAAGAAGAAGAAGAAGAAGAAGAAGAAGAAGAAGGAAGAAGAAGAAGGAAGAAGAAAAAGGAGGAGAAGAACCAGAAGAAGCAGAAGAAGAAAGTGCAAGAAGAAGAACGAAGAAGAAGAAAGAAGAAGAAGAAAGAAGAAGAAAAAAAGAAGAAGATACAGTAAGAAAAAGGAAGAAGAGAAAGAAGCAGAGAAATAATAGGAGTAAGAAAATGAAGACATTGAAAAAAGAAGAAAAAGATGCAGAAGAAGAAGAAGAAAGTGCAAGAAGAAGATGAAAGAAGGAGAAAGAGAGTAAGAAGAAGATGAAGAAGAAGAAGAAAGAAGAAGAATAACGAAGAAAAAGAGGAAAGAAGAAGAGGGAAGAAGAAGAGGAAAGAAGAAGGAGAAGAAGAATGTAGAAGATGAAGAAGAAGAAAAATAAGAAGAAGAAGAAGAAGAAGAAGAAGAAGAAGTAGAAGAAGAAGAACAGTAAGAAGATAGAAGAAGAAGAAGAAGAAGAAGAAGAAGAAGAAGTTAGAAGAAGACGAATAAAGAAGAAGAAGAAAAGAGAAGAAGAAGAAAGAAAAAGAATGAAGAAGTAGAAGAAGAAGAAAAGGAAGAAGAAGAACTAGAAGAATAAGAAGAAGTAGAAGATGAAGAAGAAGAGGAAGAAGGTGAAGAAGAGGAAGAAGAAGAAGTGGATGATGAAGATGAAGATGAAGATGATGAGGAAGAGTAAGAAGACATAGAAGAAGAAGAAGAAGAAAAAGAAGAAGAGGAAGAAGAAGAATCAGAAGAAGAGAAGAAGAAAAAGAAGAAGAAGAAGAAGAATAAAGAAGAATAAAGAAGAATAAAGAAGAAGAAGAAGAGGAAGAAAGAAGAAGAAGAAGAAGAAGTGGGGAAAGAGGACGAAGAAAAGGGAGAAGATAAAGAACCAGAAGATGAAAAAGAAGAAGAAGAAGAAGAAGAAGAAAAGGAAGGAGTAAAAGAAGAGGAAGAAGAAGAAGAAGATGAAGAGGAAGAAAAAGAATAATTATAATAATAATAAGAATAAAGTCGATGAGGGAGTGAAAGAAAAGAAGTAGAAAAAAGAAGAAGAAGAAATAGATGAAGAAGCAGGAGAAGAAGAAAAAAAGAAGAAAAAGAATTAGAGGAAAGAAGAAGAAGAAGAAAGAAGAAGTAGAAAGAAGAAGAAGAAGAAGAAAGAAGTAGAAGATGAAAAAGAAGAAAGAAGAAGAGTAAAAAGGTGGAGATGAAGAAGAAAGAAGAAGAAGACATAGAAGGAAGAAGAACAAGAAGTTGAAGAAGCAGAAGAAGAAAAAAGAAGAAGAATAGTAATGAAGAAGAAGAAAGATGAAGAAAAATATTGACGAAAAAAAGGAAATAGACGAAGAAATAAGAAGTCGAAGAAAGAAAAAGAAGAAAAAGATGATGAAGAAAGAAGAAAAAGAAAGAATAAAGAAGAAGAAAGAAGAAAGACGAAAGAAGAGAAAGAAGAACAAGAAGAAAGAGGAAGGAAGAAGAAGGAGAGGAAGAAGAAGAATAAAAAGAAGAAGAGGAGGTAGAAGAAGAGGGGGATTAAGAAGAGGAAGACAAAGAAGAAGAAAAAGAAGAAGAAGATGAAGAAGAAAAAGAAGAAGAAGAAGGAGAATAATAATAATAATAATAATAATAATAATAATAATAAGCAGTAAAAGGAGAAGAATAAGAAGAAAGAACAAGAGGAATAAAGAACAAGAAGAAAGAAGAAGAAGAAGAAGGAAGAAGTAGAAAAAAGATGAAGAAGAAGAAGAAAAAAGAAGAAAAGAAAGAAGAAGAAGAAGAATAATAAGAAGAGAAATAAGAAAAAGGAAGAAGAAGAAGAAAAGAAGAAAGAAGAAGAATAAAGAAGAAGAACAAAGAAAAAGAAGAATGAAGAAAACGAAGAATGAAGAAGAAGAAGAAATAGAAGAAGAGAGAAGACGAAGAAGAAGAAGAACACAACGAAAGGGAAGAAGAAGAAATGGAAGAAAAAGAAGAAAAGGAGGAAGAAGAAGAGGAAGAAGGAGAAAGAAGAAAGAAGAAGAAGAAGAAGAAGAAAGCATAATAATAATAATAATAATAATAATAATAATAATAATAATAATAATAATAATAATTAGTAGAAAAATAAGAAAGAAGAAGAAGAAGAAAGAAGAACAAATGAAAAATAAAAAGAAAGTAGTAGAAGAAGAACGAAGAGGAAGAAGAAAGAAGGAAAAAAAAGTAGAAGAAAAAAGAACAAAAAAGAAGAAGAGAAAGAAGAAAGAAGAAGAAGAAAGGAAAAGAAGAAAGAAGGAGAAGAAGGAAGAAGAAGAAGAAAAAGAAGAAGAAGAAAGAATAAGAAGAAAAGAAGAAGATGAAGAATAAGAAGAAGAAGAAGAAAGAACAATAAGAAGAAAGAAGAAGAAGGAAGAAGAAGAAGAAGAAGGAAGAAGAAGAAGAAGAAAGAAGAAGGAAAAAGAAGAAGAAAAAGGGAAAAGAAAAAGAAGAAGAAGAAGAAAGACAGAAGAAAAAAGAAGAAGAAAATGGAAAAGAAGAAGAAGAATAAGAAGAAGAAGAAACATGAAATAGAAAGTAGAAGAAGAAGAAAGACGTAGAAGAAAGGAATAAAGTATAAGAATAAAAAGAAGAAAGAAGAAGCAGGAAGAAGAAGGAAGAAGAAGAAAGAAGAAGAATAAAAGAAGAAGAAAGAAGAAGAAAGAAGAACAAAGAAGAAGATAAAGAAAAAAGAGGAAGAAGGAAGAAGTAGAAGAAAGAAGAAAAAATAAGAAGAAAAAGTGCAAAAAAGTAGAAGAAGGAAGAAAAAGAAGAAAAAAAAAGAAAAATGAAAAAGAAAGAAGAAGAAAAAATAAGAACAAAAAGCTCAAAAAAGAAGAAGATGAAGAAAAAGAAGAAGAAAAAAGAAGAAGCAGAAGAAGAAGAAAGAACAAGAAGACGAAAGTACGAGAAGAAAGAAGAATAAGAAAAAAGGAGAAAGAAAACGAAGAAGAAAGAAGACGAAGAAGAAGAAGAAGAAGAAGAAGAAAGATGAAGAAGAAGAAGAAAAAGAAGAAGAAAAAGAAGAAAGATGAAGAAGAAGAAGAAGATGATGAAGAAGAAGAAAGAAAAAGAAAAAAGAAGAAGAAAGAAGAAGAACAAAGCAAAAGAAGGGGAATTAAGAACAATAATAAGAAGAAGAAAGAAGAACAAATGAAGAAGAAGAAAGAAGAACAAAGAAGAAGAAAAAGAAAGAAGAAGAGGGAAGAAGAAGAACAAGAAGAAGAGAAAAGAAGAAGAAGAAAAAAAGCAAAAAAGAAGAAGAAGCAAGAAAAAGAAGAAAGAAAAAGAAGAAAGAATGAGATGAAGAAAGTAAAAGAAGAAAAGAAGAAGAAAGAAGGAGAAGAAAAAGAAGAAGAAAAATAAGAAGAAGAAGAAGAAAGAACAAGAAGATGAAAGAACGAGAAGAAAGAAGAATAAGAAGAAGAAGAAAGAATAAGAATAAGAAGAAAAAGAAGAAGACGGAAGAAGACGAAGAAGAAGAAGATGAAGATGAAAGAAGAATAAAAGAAGAAGAAGAAGAAGAAATAAGAACAAGAAAGAAGAAGAAGAAGAAGGAGAAAGAAGAAAAATAGAAAAAGAAGAAGAAAGATGAAGGAGAAGAAGAAGAAGAAGAAGGAGAAGAAAAAGAGAGAAGAAGATGAATAAAGAGGACGAAGATAAGAGAAGAAGAAGAAAGAAAAAGAAGATGAAAAAAGAAGAAGAATAAGAAGAAGACGAAGAAGAACTAGAAGAATTAGAAGAAGTAGAAGAAGAAGATGAAGAAGTTGAAGAACAAGAAGAAGATGAAGATGAAGAAGACGAAGTAGAAGGAGAAGAAGAAGAAGAAGAAAAAGAAGAAGAGGAAGAAGGAGGAAGAAGAAGAAGAGCAAGAAGAAGAGGAAGAAGAAGAAGAAGAAGAAGAAGAAGAAGAAGAAGAAGAAGAAGAAAGAAGAAGAAGAAGAAGAAGTAGAAGAAGAAAGAAGAAGAAGAAGAAGAAAAAAGAAGAAAGAAGTAGTACAAGAAGAAAGAAGAAGAAGAAGGAAGAAGAAGAAGAAAAAAGAAGAAAAAGGGAAAAAGATGAAGAAGAAACATGAACAAGAAGAAGGAAATGAAGAAAGAAGGTGAATGAAAAAAAGAAGAAAGAAGAAGAGGAAGAACTAGAAGAAGAAGAAGAAGAAGAAGATTATGATGATGAAAAAACAAGAAGAAGAAAGAAGAAGAATAAAGAAGTAGAAAGACGTAGATGTAGAAGAAAGACGTAAAAGAAGAAAGAAATAGAAGTAGAAGAAAGAAGAAGTAGAAGAAGTGGAATGAAGAAGACGAAGAAGAAGAAAGAAGTAGAAGAATAAATAAGAAGAAGAAAGAAGAACAAGAAAGAAGAAGAAGACGAATGAAGAAGAAAGAAGAAGAATAAGAAGAAGAAGAAGAATGAAGAATTAGAAGAAGAAGAAGAAGAAGAAGATGAATATGAAGAAAAAGAAGAAGTAGAAGAGGAAGAGGAAGAAGAAGAAGGATAGGATAAGGAAGAATAGGAGGAAGAAGATGAAGAAGCGAATGTTGGAGAGGACGAAGAAGAAGAAAAAGGAGAAGAAGAAGAAGAGGAGGAAGAAGAAAAAGTAAAAGAAGACTAAGATGTAGAAGAAGCAGAAGAAGAAGAAGAAGAAGCAGAAAAAGAAAGAAGAAGAAAAAGTAGAAGAAGAAGATACAAGAAGAAAAGAGAAGAAAACAAAAGAAGAAGAAGAAGACGGAAGAAGAAGAAGAAATGTGAAGAAGAGAAAAGAAGAAGGAGAAAAAGGAGAAGAATAAGGAGAAGAAAAAAGAAGAAGAAAGAAGAAGAAGAAGAAAGAAGAAGAAGAAATAAGAAGAAGAGATAAGAAGAAGAGGTGAGAAGAAGTAGAAAAAAGAGGAAGAAGAAGTGTAAAGAAGAAGAAGAAGAACAACAACAAAGAAGAAGAATAAGAAGAATAAGTAAAAGAAAGAAGAAGAAGAAGAAAATGAAGAAGAAAGAAGAAGAAAAAGAAAAAGAAGAAAAAGAAGAAGAAGAAAGAAGAAAAATAAAGATGAAGAAGAAAAATAGAACAAGAAGAATGAAAAAAAAGAAGTAGAAGAAGAAAGAACAAGAAGAAGAAAGAAGAAGGGGATGAAAAAGAAACAAAAGATGAAGAATAAGAATAAGAAGAAGAATGATGAAGCAGAAGAGGAAGAAGAAGTAGTAGAAGAAGAAGAAAGAGAAAAAAAAAGAAGAAGAGATAGAAAAAAGAAGAAGAAGATGATGAAGAAGATGAAAGTGAAAAAACAAGAAGAAGAATGACGAAAGTACAAGAAAAAAAGAACAAAAAGAAGAAGAAGAAAATGAAGAAAAAGAAGAAGAGGAAGTAGAAGAAGAAAGAACAAGAAGAATAAAGAAGAAGAAGAAAGGAGAAGAAGTGGAAGAAGAAAAGGAAGAAGATGAAGAAGCAGAGGAAGAAGAAGAAGAAGAAGACAAGGATGAAGGAGAAGAAGAAGTAGTGGAAGAAGAAATTGAAGAAGAAAAATTAGAAGAAGAAGAAGAAGAAGAAGAAGAAGAAGAAGAAGAAGAAGAAGAAAAAGAAAGAAGAAAGAAGAATAGTAGAAGAAGAAGAAGAAGAAGAAGAAGAAGTGGAAGAAGAATAAGAAGAGGAAGAAGAAGAAGAAGAAGAAAGAAGAAGAAGAAGAAGAAGAAGAAGAAGAAGAAGACAAGGATGAAGGAGAAGAAGAAGTAGTGGAAGAAGAAATTGAAGAAGAAAAATTAGAAGAAGAAGAAGAAGAAGAAGAAGAAGAAGAAAAAGAAAGAAGAAAGAAGAATAGTAGAAGAAGAAGAAGAAGAAGAAGAAGAAGTGGAAGAAGAATAAGAAGAGGAAGAAGAAGAAGAAGAAGAAAGAAGAAGAAGAGGAAGAAGAAGAAGAAGATGAAGAAGAAAAAGAAGAAAGAAGTAGAAAGAAGAAGAAGAATAAAGAAGAGGAAGAAGAAGAAGGAAGATGAAGAAAGAAGAAGAAGAAAAAAAAGAAGAAGAAATAGGGAAAGCAAGAAGAGAAGTAGAGGAAACATGAAGAGGAAAGAAGGAGAAGAAGAAAGAAAAAGAAGAAAGAAAAAAAGAAACAAAGAAGATGATGAGATAAAAGAAGAAGAAGAACAAGAACAAAGAACAAGTAGAAGAAAGAAAAAGAAGAAAGAAGAAGAAGAAGAAAGAAATAGGAAGAAGCAGATGTAGAGGAAAGAAGACGAAGAAGAAAGAAGTAGAGGGAATTAGAAGTAAAAGAAAGAAGCAGAAGTAGAAGAAGAAGAAAGAAAAAGAAGAAGAAGAAGAATTAGATTAAGAAACAAGAAGAAGAATAAATAAGAAGAAGAAAGAAGAACAAGAAAGAAGAAGAAAGAAGAATGAAGAAGGAGAAGGAGAAGAAGAAGAAGAAGAAGAAGAAGAAGGAGAAGAAGAGGAAGAGGAAGAAGAAGAGGAAGAAGAAGAAGAATAGGATAAGGAAGAAGAGGAGGGCAAAGATGAAGAAGTGGAAGAAGGAGATGATGAAGATGAAGAAGAAGAGGAAGAAGAAGAAGAAAAAGAAGACGAACCCGAAAAAGAAGAACAAGAAGAAGTAGAAGTAATAGTAGGAGAAGAAAAAGAAGAAGAGGGAGAAAGAAGAAGAAAAAAGCAGAAAAAGAAGATAGAAGAAAAGAGGAGAAGGGAAAGAAAGAACAACAAAAAGAAGAAAGAAGAAGAAAAAGAAAGAAGAAGAAGAAAAAAGAAGAAGAAAAACAAGAAGAATAAGAAGAAGAAAGGAGAAGAAGAAAGAAGAAGAAGAAGAAGAAGAAGAATGAGGAATAAGAAGATGAACAAGATGAAGAAGAAGGAAGAAGAAGAAGATGATGAAGAAGAAAGAAGAAGAAGAAGAAGAAGAAGAAAAAGAAGAAAAAGAAAGAAGAAGAATAAACAACAACAATAAGAAGAAAAAAGAACACGAAGAATGAAGAAGAAGAAGAAGAAAAAAAGAAGAAGAAGAAAAAGAAAAAAGAAGAAATAGAATAATAATAATAATATTACTAATGATAAAATAACAATAAAAAGAAGAAGAAGATGAAGAAGAAAGTAGAGGGAAAAAGAAGGATACAAAGAAGAAGAAAGAACAAAAAGAAGAAAGAAAGAAAGAAAGAAGAATAAGAAGCTTACGAGCAAAAGAAAAAGTAGTAGTAGAAGAAGAAGAAGAGGAAGATGAAGAAGAAAAAGAAGAAGAACAAGAAGAAGAAGAAGATGAAGAACAAGAAAGAAGAAGAAAAAAGAAGATGAAGAAGGAGAAGATAGAAGAAGAAAGAAGAGAAGAAGAAGAAAGATCTAGAAGAAAAAAAAGAAGAAATAGAGGAAAAAGAAGCCAAAGAATGAATAAGAAGAAAGAAGAAGAAGAAAGAAGACGAACAAAGAAAAAGAAGAAAGAAGAAGAAGAAGAAGAAGAAGAAGAAGAAGGAAGAAGAAGAAGGAAGAAGAAAAAGGAGGAGAAGAACCAGAAGAAGTAGAAGAAGAAAGTGCAAGAAGAAGAACGAAGAAGAAGAAAGAAGAAGAAGAAAGAAGAAGAAAAAAAGAAGAAGATACAGTAAGAAAAAGGAAGAAGAGAAAGAAGCAGAGAAATAATAGGAGTAAGAAAATGAAGACATTGAAAAAAGAAGAAAAAGATGCATAAGAAGAAGAAGAAAGTGCAAGAAGAAGATGAAAGAAGGAGAAAGAGAGTAAGAAGAAGATGAAGAAGAAGAAGAAAGAAGAAGAATAACGAAGAAAAAGAGGAAAGAAGAAGAGGGAAGAAGAAGAGGAAAGAAGAAGGAGAAGAAGAATATAGAAGATGAAGAAGAAGAAAAGAAGAAGAAGAAGAAGAAGAAGAAGAAGAAGAAGAAGAAGTAGAAGAAGAAGAACAGTAAGAAGATAGAAGAAGAAGAAGAAGAAGAAGAAGAAGTTAGAAGAAGACGAATAAAGAAGAAGAAGAAAAGAGAAGAAGAAGAAAGAAAAAGAATGAAGAAGTAGAAGAAGAAGAAAAGGAAGAAGAAGAACTAGAAGAATAAGAAGAAGTAGAAGATGAAGAAGAAGAGGAAGAAGGTGAAGAAGAGGAAGAAGAAGTGGATGATGAAGATGAAGATGATGAGGAAGAGTAAGAAGACATAGAAGAAGAAGAAGAAGAAAAAGAAGAAGAGGAAGAAGAAGAATCAGAAGAAGAGAAGAAGAAAAAGAAGAAGAAGAAGAATAAAGAAGAATAAAGAAGAATAAAGAAGAAGAAGAAGAGGAAGAAAGAAGAAGAAGAAGAAGAAGAGGGGAAAGAGGACGAAGAAAAGGGAGAAGATAAAGAACCAGAAGATGAAAAAGAAGAAGAAGAAGAAGAAGAAGAAGAAAAGGAAGGAGTAAAAGAAGAGGAAGAAGATGAAGAGGAAGAAAAAGAATAATTATAATAATAATAAGAATAAAGTCGATGAGGGAGTGAAAGAAAAGAAATAGAAAAAAGAAGAAGAAGAAATAGATGAAGAAGCAGGAGAAGAAGAAAAAAAGAAGAAAAAGAATTAGAGGAAAGAAGAAGAAGAAGAAAGAAGAAGTAGAAAGAAGAAGAAGAAGAAGAAAGAAGTAGAAGATGAAAAAGAAGAAAGAAGAAGAGTAAAAAGGTGGAGATGAAGAAGAATGAAGAACAAGAAGTTGAAGAAGCAGAAGAAGAAAAAAGAAGAAGAATAGTAATGAAGAAGAAGAAAGATGAAGAAAAATATTGACGAAAAAAAGGAAATAGACGAAGAAATAAGAAGTCGAAGAAAGAAAAAGAAGAAAAAGATGATGAAGAAAGAAGAAAAAGAAAGAATAAAGAAGAAGAAAGAAGAAAGACGAAAGAAGAGAAAGAAGAACAAGAAGAAAGAGGAAGGAAGAAGAAGGAGAGGAAGAAGAAAAATAAAAAGAAGAAGAGGAGGTAGAAGAAGAGGGGGATTAAGAAGAGGAAGAAGAGGAAGACAAAGAAGAAGAAAAAGAAGAAAAAGATGAAGAAGAAGAAGAAGAAGGAGAATAATAATAATAATAATAATAATAATAATAAGCAGCAGAAGAAGAAGAATAAGAAGAAAGAACAAGAGGAATAAAGAACAAGAAGAAAGAAGAAGAAGGAAGAAGTAGAAAAAAGATGAAGAAGAAGAAGAAAGAAGAAGAAAAGAAAGAAGAAGAAGAAGAATAATAAGAAGAGAAATAAGAAAAAGGAAGAAAAAGAAGAAGTAGAAGAAGAAAAGAAGAAAGAAGAAGAATAAAGAAGAAGAACAAAGAAAAAGAAGAATGAAGAAAACGAAGAATGAAGAAGAAGAAGAAATAGAAGAAGAGAGAAGACGAAGAAGAAGAAGAACACAACGAAAGGGAAGAAGAAGAAATGGAAGAAAAAGAAGAAAAGGAGGAAGAAGAAGAGGAAGAAGGAGAAAGAAGAAAGAAGAAGAAGAAGAAGAAGAAGAAGAAGAAAACATAATAATAATAATAATAATAATAATAATAATAATAAGTAGAAAAATAAGAAAGAAGAAGAAGAAGAAAGAAGAACAAATGAAAAATAAAAAGAAAGTAGTAGAAGAAGAACGAAGAGGAAGAAGAAAGAAGGAAAAAAAAGTAGAAGAAAAAAGAACAAAAAAGAAGAAGAGAAAGAAGAAAGAAGAAGAAGAAAGGAAAAGAAGAAAGAAGGAGAAGAAGGAAGAAGAAGAAGAAAAAGAAGAAGAAAGAATAAGAAGAAAAGAAGAAGATGAAGAATAAGAAGAAGAAGAAGAAAGAACAATAAGAAGAAAGAAGAAGAAGGAAGAAGAAGAAGAAGAAGGAAGAAGAAGAAGAAGAAAGAAGAAGGAAAAAGAAGAAGAAAAAGGGAAAAGAAAAAGAAGAAGAAGAAGAAAGACAGAAGAAAAAAGAAGAAGAAAATGGAAAAGAAGAAGAAGAATAAGAAGAAGAAGAAACATGAAATAGAAAGTAGAAGAAGAAGAAAGACGTAGAAGAAAGGAATAAAGTATATGAATAAAAAGAAGAAAGAAGAAACAGGAAGAAGAAGGAAGAAGAAGAAAGAAGAAGATAAAGAAAAAAGAGGAAGAAGGAAGAAGTAGAAGAAAGAAGAAAAAATAAGAAGAAAAAGTGCAAAAAAGTAGAAGAAGGAAGAAAAAGAAGAAAAAAAAAGAAAAATGAAAAAGAAAGAAGAAGAAAAAATAAGAAGAAAAAGCTCAAAAAAGAAGAAGATGAAGAAAAAGAAGAAGAAAAAAGAAGCAGAAGAAGAAGAAGAAGAAAGAACAAGAAGACGAAAGTACGAGAAGAAAGAAGAATAAGAAAAAAGGAGAAAGAAAACGAAGAAGAAAGAAGACGAAGAAGAAGAAGAAGAAGAAGAAAGATGAAGAAGAAGAAGAAAAAGAAGAAGAAGAAAAAGAAGAAAGATGAAGAAGAAGAAGAAGATGATGAAGAAGAAGAAAGAAAAAGAAAAAAGAAGAAGAAGAAAGAAGAAGACAAAGCAAAAGAAGGGGAATTAAGAACAATAATAAGAAGAAGGAAGAAGAACAAATGAAGAAGAAGAAAGAAGAACAAAGAAGAAGAAAAAGAAAGAAGAAGAAGGAAGAAGAAGAACAAAGAAGAAGAGAAAAGAAGAAGAAGAAAAAAAGCAAAAAAGAAGAAGAAGCAAGAAAAAGAAGAAAGAAAAAGAAGAAAGAATGAGATGAAGAAAGTAAAAGAAGAAAAAGAAGAAGAAAGAAGGAGAAGAAAAAGAAGAAGAAAAATAAGAAGAAGAAGAAGAAAGAACAAGAAGATGAAAGAACGAGAAGAAAGAAGAATAAGAAGAAGAAGAAAGAATAAGAATAAGAAGAAAAAGAAGAAGACGGAAGAAGACGAAGAAGAAGAAGATGAAGATGAAAGAAGAATAAAAGAAGAAGAAGAAGAAGAAATAAGAACAAGAAAGGAGAAGAAGAAGAAGGAGAAAGAAGAAAAATAGAAAAAGAAGAAGAAAGATGAAGGAGAAGAAGAAGAAGAAGAAGAAGGAGAAGAAGAAGAGAGAAGAAGATGAATAAAGAGGACGAAGATAAGAGAAGAAGAAGAAGAATGAAGAAGAAGAAAGAAAAAGAAGATGAAAAAAGAAGAAGAATAAGAAGAAGACGAAGAAGAACTAGAAGAATTAGAAGAAGTAGAAGAAGAAGATGAAGAAGTTGAAGAACAAGAAGAAGATGAAGATGAAGAAGACGAAGTAGAAGGAGAAGAAGAAGAAGAAGAAAAAGAAGAAGAGGAAGAAGAAGAAGAGTAAGAAGAAGAGAAAGAAGAAGAAGAATAAGAAGAAGAAGAAGAAGAAGAAGAAGAAAGAAGAAGAAGAAGAAGAAGTAGAAGAAGAAAGAAGAAGAAGAAGAAGAAAAAAGAAGAAAGAAGTAGTAGAAGAAGAAAGAAGAAGAAGAAGGAAGAAGAAGAAGAAAAAAGAAGAAAAAGGGAAAAAAGATGAAGAAGAAACATGAACAAGAAGAAGGAAATGAAGAAAGAAGGTGAATGAAAAAAAGAAGAAAGAAGAAGAGGAAGAACAAAGAAGAAGAAGAAGAAGAAGATTATGATGATGAAAAAACAAGAAGAAGAAAGAAGAAGAATAAAGAAGTAGAAAGACGTAGATGTAGAAGAAAGAAGTAAAAGAAGAAAGAAATAGAAGTAGAAGAAAGAAGAAGAAGTAGAAGAAGTGGAATGAAGAAGACGAAGAAGAAGAAAGAAGTAGAAGAATAAATAAGAAGAAGAAGAAAGAAGAACAAGAAAGAAGAAGAAGACGAATGAAGAAGAAAGAAGAAGAATAAGAAGAAGAAGAAGAATGAAGAATTAGAAGAAGAAGAAGAAGAAGAAGATGAATATGAAGAAAAAGAAGAAGTAGAAGAAGAAGAGGAAGAAGAAGAAGGATAGGATAAGGAAGAATAGGAGGAAGAAGATGAAGAAGCGAATGTTGGAGAGGACGAAGAAGAAGAAAAAGGAGAAGAAGAAGAAGAGGAGGAAGAAGAAAAAGTAAAAGAAGACTAAGATGTAGAAGAAGCAGAAGAAGAAGAAGAAGAAGCAGAAAAAGAAAGAAGAAGAAAAAGTAGAAGAAGAAGATACAAGAAGAAAAGAGAGGAAAACGAAAGAAGAATAAGAAGACGGAAGAAGAAGAAGCAATGTGAAGAAGAGAAAAGAAGAAGGAGAAAAAGGAGAAGAATAAGGAGAAGAAAAAAGAAGAAGAAAGAAGAAGAAGAAATAAGAAGAAGAAGAGATAAGAAGAAGAGGTGAGAAGAAGTAGAAAAAAGAGGAAGAAGTGTAAAGAAGAAGAAGAAGAACAACAACAAAGAAGAAGAATAAGAAGAATAAGTAAAAGAAAGAAGAAGAAGAAGAAAATGAAGAAGAAAGAAGAAGAAAAAGAAAAAGAAGAAAAAGAAGAAGAAGAAAGAAGAAAAATAAAGATGAAGAAGAAAAATAGAACAAGAAGAATGAAAAAAAAGAAGTAGAAGAAGAAAGAACAAGAAGAAGAAAGAAGAAGGGGATGAAAAAGAAAAAAAAGATGAAGAATAAGAATAAGAAGAAGAATGATGAAGCAGAAGAGGAAGAAGTAGTAGAAGAAGAAAGAGAAAAAAGAAGAAGAGATAGAAAAAAGAAGACGAAGATGATGAAGAAGATGAAAGTGAAAAAACAAGAAGAAGAATGACGAAAGTACAAGAAAAAAAGAATAAAAAGAAGAAGAAGAAAATGAAGAAAAAGAAGAAGAGGAAGTAGAAGAAGAAAGAACAAGAAGAATAAAGAAGAAGAAGAAAGGAGAAGAAGTGGAAGAAGAAAAGGAAGAAGATGAATAAGCAGAGGAAGAAGAAGAAGAAGAAGAAGAAGAAGAAGACAAGGATGAAGGAGAAGAAGAAGTAGTGGAAGAAGAAATTGAAGAAGAAAAATTAGAAGAAGAAGAAGAAGAAGAAGAAGAAGAAGAAGAAGAAGAAGAAGAAAAAGAAAGTAGAAAGAAGAATAGTAGAAGAAGAAGAAGAAGAAGAAGAAGAAGAAGTGGAAGAAGAATAAGAAGAGGAAGAAGAAGAAGAAGAAGAAAGAAGAAGAAGAAGAAAAAGAAGAAGAAGAAGACAAGGATGAAGGAGAAGAAGAAGTAGTGGAAGAAGAAATTGAAGAAGAAAAATTAGAAGAAGAAGAAGAAGAAGAAGAAGAAGAAGAAGAAGAAAAAGAAGAAAGAAGAATAGTAGAAGAAGAAGAAGAAGAAGAAGAAGTGGAAGAAGAATAAGAAGAGGAAGAAGAAGAAGAAGAAGAAAGAAGAAGAAGAAGAAGAAGAAGAAGAAGATGAAGAAGAAAAAGAAGAAAGAAGTAGAAAGAAGAAGAAGAATAAAGAAGAGGAAGAAGAAGAAGGAAGATGAAGAAAGAAGAAGAAGAAAAAAAAGAAGAAATAGGGAAAGCAAGAAGAGAAGTAGAGGAAACATGAAGAGGAAAGAAGGAGAAGAAGAAAGAAAAAGAAGAAAGAAAAAAAGAAACAAAGAAGATGATGAGATAAAAGAAGAAGAAGAACAAGAACAAAGAACAAGTAAAAGAAAGAAAAAGAAGAAAGAAGAAGAAGAAGAAAGAAATAAGAAGAAGCAGATGTAGAGGAAAGAAGACGAAGAAGAAAGAAGTAGAGGGAATTAGAAGTAAAAGAAAGAAGCAGAAGTAGAAGAAGAAAAAAGAAAAAGAAGAAGAAGAAGAAGTAGATTAAGAAACAAGAAGAAGAATAAATAAGAAGAAGAAAGAAGAACAAGAAAGAAGAAGAAAGAAGAATGAAGAAGGAGAAGGAGAAGAAGAAGAAGAAGAAGAAGAAGAAGAAGGAGAAGAAGAGGAAGAGGAAGAAGAATAGGAAGAAGAAGAAGAATAGGATAAGGAAGAAGAGGAGGGCAAAGATGAAGAAGTGGAAGAAGGAGATGATGAAGATGAAGAAGAGGAAGAAGAAGAAGAAAAAGAAGACGAACCCGAAAAAGAAGAACAAGAAGTAGAAGTAATAGTAGGAGAAGAAAAAGAAGAAGAGGGAGAAAGAAGAAGAAAAAAGCAGAAAAAGAAGATAGAAGAAAAGAGAAGAAGGGAAAGAAAGAACAACAAAAATAAGAAAGAAGAAGAAAAAGAAAGAAGAAGAAGAAAAAAGAAGAAGAAAAACAAGAAGAATAAGAAGAAGAAAGGAGAAGAAGAAAGAAGAAGAAGAAGAAGAAGAAGAAGAATGAGGAATAAGAAGATGAACAAGATGAAGAAGAAGGAAGAAGAAGAAGATGATGAAGAAGAAAGAAGAAGAAGAAGAAGAAGAAGAAAAAGAAGAAAAAGAAAGAAGAAGAATAAACAACAACAATAAGAAGAAAAAAGAACACGAAGAATGAAGAAGAAGAAGAAGAAAAAAAGAAGAAGAAGAAAAAGAAAAAAGAAGAAATAGAATAATAATAATAATATTACTAATGATAAAATAACAATAAAAAGAAGAAGAAGATGAAGAAGAAAGTAGAGGGAAAAAGAAGGATACAAAGAAGAAGAAAGAACAAAAAGAAGAAAGAAAGAAAGAAAGAAGAATAAGAAGCTTACGAGCAAAAGAAAAAGTAGTAGTAGAAGAAGAAGAAGAGGAAGATGAAGAAGAAAAAGAAGAAGAACAAGAAGAAGAAGAAGATGAAGAACAAGAAAGAAGAAGAAAAAAGAAGATGAAGAAGGAGAAGATAGAAGAAGAAAGAAGAGAAGAAGAAGAAAGATCTAGAAGAAAAAAAAGAAGAAAAAGAGGAAAAAGAAGCCAAAGAATGAATAAGAAGAAAGAAGAAGAAGAAAGAAGAAGAACAAAGAAAAAGAAGAAAGAAGAAGAAGAAGAAGAAGAAGAAGAAGAAGGAAGAACAAGGAAGAAGAAAAAGGTGGAGAAGAACCAGAAGAAGCAGAAGAAGAAAGTGCAAGAAGAAGAACGAAGAAGAAGAAAGAAGAAGAAAAAAAGAAGAAGATACAGTAAGAAAAAGGAAGAAGAGAAAGAAACAGAGAAATAATAGGAGTAAGAAAATGAAGACATTGAAAAAAGAAGAAAAAGATGCAGAAGAAGAAGAAGAAAGTGCAAGAAGAAGATGAAAGAAGGAGAAAGAGAGTAAGAAGAAGATGAAGAAGAAGAAGAAAGAAGAAGAATAACGAAGAAAAAGAGGAAAGAAGAAGAGGGAAGAAGAAGAGGAAAGAAGAAGGAGAAGAAGAATGTAGAAGATGAAGAAGAAGAAAAAGAAGTAGAAGAAGAAGAAGAAGAAGAAGAAGAAGAAGTAGAAGAAGAAGAACAGTAAGAAGATAGAAGAAGAAGAAGAAGAAGAAGAAGAAGTTAGAAGAAGACGAATAAAGAAGAAGAAGAAAAGAGAAGAAGAAGAAGAAAGAAAAAGAATGAAGAAGTAGAAGAAGAAGAAAAGGAAGAAGAAGAACTAGAAGAATAAGAAGAAGTAGAAGATGAAGAAGAAGAGGAAGAAGAAGAAGTGGATGATGAAGATGAAGATGAAGATGATGAGGAAGAGTAAGAAGACATAGAAGAAGAAGAAGAAGAAAAAGAAGAAGAGGAAGAAGAAGAATCAGAAGAAGAGAAGAAGAAGAAGAAGAAGAAGAAGAAGAAGAATAAAGAAGAATAAAGAAGAATAAAGAAGAAGAAGAAGAGGAAGAAAGAAGAAGAAGAAGAAGAAGAGGGGAAAGAGGACGAAGAAAAGGGAGAAGAGAAAGAACCAGAAGATGAAAAAGAAGAAGAAGAAGAAGAAGAAGAAAAGGAAGGAGTAAAAGAAGAGGAAGAAGAAGAAGAAGATGAAGAGGAAGAAAAAGAATAATTATAATAATAATAAGAATAAAGTCGATGAGGGAGTGAAAGAAAAGAAGTAGAAAAAAGAAGAAGAAGAAATAGATGAAGAAGCAGGAGAAGAAAAAAAGAAGAAAAAGAATTAGAGGAAAGAAGAAGAAGAAGAAAGAAGAAGTAGAAAGAAGAAGAAGAAGAAGAAAGAAGTAGAAGATGAAAAAGAAGAAAGAAGAAGAGTAAAAAGGTGGAGATGAAGAAGAAAGAAGAACAAGAAGTTGAAGAAGCAGAAGAAGAAAAAAGAAGAATAGTAATGAAGAAGAAGAAAGATGAAGAAAAATATTGACGAAAAAAAGGAAATAGACGAAGAAATAAGAAGTCGAAGAAAGAAAAAGAAGAAAAAGATGATGAAGAAAGAAGAAAAAGAAAGAATAAAGAAGAAGAAAGAAGAAAGACGAAAGAAGAGAAAGAAGAACAAGAAGAAAGAGGAAGGAAGAAGGAGAGGAAGAAGAAGAATAAAAAGAAGAAGAGGAGGTAGAAGAAGAGGGGGATTAAGAAGAGGAAGACAAAGAAGAAGAAAAAGAAGAAGAAGATGAAGAAGAAGAAGAAGAAGAAGGAGAATAATAATAATAATAATAATAATAATAAGCAGCAGAAGAAGAAGAATAAGAAGAAAGAACAAGAGGAATAAAGAACAAGAAGAAAGAAGAAGAAGAAGAAGGAAGAAGTAGAAAAAAGATGAAGAAGAAGAAGAAAGAAGAAGAAAAGAAAGAAGAAGAAGAAGAATAATAAGAAGAGAAATAAGAAAAAGGAAGAAGAAGAAGAAGTAGAAGAAGAAAAGAAGAAAGAAGAAGAATAAAGAAGAAGAACAAAGAAAAAGAAGAATGAAGAAAACGAAGAATGAAGAAGAAGAAGAAATAGAAGAAGAGAGAAGACGAAGAAGAAGAACACAACGAAAGGGAAGAAAAAGAAGAAAAGGAGGAAGAAGAAGAGGAAGAAGGAGAAAGAAGAAAAAAGAAGAAGAAGAAGAAGAAAGCATAATAATAATAATAATAATAAGTAGAAAAATAAGAAAGAAGAAGAAGAAGAAAGAAGAACAAATGAAAAATAAAAAGAAAGTAGTAGAAGAAGAACGAAGAGGAAGAAGAAAGAAGGAAAAAAAAGTAGAAGAAAAAAGAACAAAAAAGAAGAAGAGAAAGAAGAAAGAAGAAGAAGAAAGGAAAAGAAGAAAGAAGGAGAAGAAGGAAGAAGAAGAAGAAAAAGAAGAAGAAAGAATAAGAAGAAAAGAAGAAGATGAAGAATAAGAAGAAGAAGAAGAAAGAACAATAAGAAGAAAGAAGAAGAAGGAAGAAGAAGAAGAAGAAGGAAGAAGAAGAAGAAGAAAGAAGAAGGAAAAAGAAGAAGAAAAAGGGAAAAGAAAAAGAAGAAGAAGAAAGACAGAAGAAAAAAGAAGAAGAAAATGGAAAAGAAGAAGAAGAATAAGAAGAAGAAGAAACATGAAATAGAAAGTAGAAGAAGAAGAAAGACGTAGAAGAAAGGAATAAAGTATATGAATAAAAAGAAGAAAGAAGAAGCAGGAAGAAGAAGGAAGAAGAAGAAAGAAGAAGATAAAGAAAAAAGAGGAAGAAGGAAGAAGTAGAAGAAAGAAGAAAAAATAAGAAAAAAAAGTGCAAAAAAGTAGAAGAAGGAAGAAAAAGAAGAAAAAAAAAGAAAAATGAAAAAGAAAGAAGAAGAAAAAATAAGAAGAAAAAGCTCAAAAAAGAAGAAGATGAAGAAAAAGAAGAAGAAAAAAGAAGAAGCAGAAGAAGAAGAAGAAGAAAGAACAAGAAGACGAAAGTACGAGAAGAAAGAAGAATAAGAAAAAAGGAGAAAGAAAACGAAGAAGAAAGAAGACGAAGAAGAAGAAGAAGAAGAAGAAGAAAGATGAAGAAGAAGAAGAAAAAGAAGAAGAAGAAAAAGAAGAAAGATGAAGAAGAAGAAGAAGATGATGAAGAAGAAGAAAGAAAAAGAAAAAAGAAGAAGAAGAAAGAAGAAGAACAAAGCAAAAGAAGGGGAATTAAGAACAATAATAAGAAGAAGGAAGAAGAACAAATGAAGAAGAAGAAAGAAGAACAAAGAAGAAGAAAAAGAAAGAAGAAGAAGGAAGAAGAAGAACAAAGAAGAAGAGAAAAGAAGAAGAAAAAAAAGCAAAAAAGAAGAAGAAGCAAGAAAAAGAAGAAAGAAAAAGAAGAAAGAATGAGATGAAGAAAGTAAAAGAAGAAAAAGAAGAAGAAAGAAGGAGAAGAAAAAGAAGAAGAAAAATAATAAGAAGAAGAAGAAAGAACAAGAAGATTAAAGAACGAGAAGAAAGAAGAATAAGAAGAAGAAGAAAGAATAAGAATAAGAAGAAAAAGAAGAAGACGGAAGAAGACGAAGAAGAAGAAGATGAAGATGAAAGAAGAATAAAAGAAGAAGAAGAAGAAGAAATAAGAACAAGAAAGAAGAAGAAGAAGAAGGAGAAAGAAGAAAAATAGAAAAAGAAGAAGAAAGATGAAGGAGAAGAAGAAGAAGAAGAAGGAGGAGAAGAAGAAGAGAGAAGAAGATGAATAAAGAGGACGAAGATAAGAGAAGAAGAAGAAGAATGAAGAAGAAGAAAGAAAAAGAAGATGAAAAAAGAAGAAGAATAAGAAGAAGACGAAGAAGAACTAGAAGAATTAGAAGAAGTAGAAGAAGAAGATGAAGAAGTTGAAGAACAAGAAGAAGATGAAGATGAAGAAGACGAAGTAGAAGGAGAAGAAGAAGAAGAAGAAAAAGAAGAAAAGGAAGAAGAAGAAGAGCAAGAAGAAGAGGAAGAAGAAGAAGAAGAAGAAGAAGAAGAAGAAGAAGAAGAAGAAGAAAGAAGAAGAAGAAGAAGAAGTAGAAGAAGAAAGAAGAAGAAGAAGAAGAAAAAAGAAGAAAGAAGTAGTAGAAGAAGAAAGAAGAAGAAGAAGGAAGAAGAAGAAGAAAAAAGAAGAAAAAGGGAAAAAAGATGAAGAAGAAACATGAACAAAAAGAAGGAAATGAAGAAAGAAGGTGAATGAAAAAAAGAAGAAAGAAGAAGAGGAAGAACCAAGAAGAAGAAGAAGAAGAAGATTATGATGATGAAAAAAGAAGAAGAAAGAAGAAGAAAGAAGAAGAATAAAGAAGTAGAAAGACGTAGATGTAGAAGAAAGAAGTAAAAGAAGAAAGAAATAGAAGTAGAAGAAAGAAGAAGTGGAATGAAGAAGACGAAGAAGAAGAAAGAAGTAGAAGAATAAATAAGAAGAAGAAGAAAGAAGAACAAGAAAGAAGAAGAAGACGAATGAAGAAGAAAGAAGAAGAATAAGAAGAAGAAGAAGAATGAAGAATTAGAAGAAGAAGAAGAAGAAGAAGATGAATATGAAGAAAAAGAAGAAGTAGAAGAAGAAGAGGAAGAAGAAGAAGGATAGGATAAGGAAGAATAGGAGGAAGAAGATGAAGAAGCGAATGTTGGAGAGGACGAAGAAGAAGAAAAAGGAGAAGAAGAAGAAGAGGAGGAAGAAGAAAAAGTAAAAGAAGACTAAGATGTAGAAGAAGCAGAAGAAGAAGAAGAAGAAGCAGAAAAAGAAAGAAGAAGAAAAAGTAGAAGAAGAAGATACAAGAAGAAAAGAGAGGAAAACGAAAGAAGAATAAGAAGACGGAAGAAGAAGAAGCAATGTGAAGAAGAGAAAAGAAGAAGGAGAAAAAGGAGAAGAATAAGGAGAAGAAAAAAGAAGAAGAAAGAAGAAGAAGAAGAAAGAAGAAGAAGAAATAAGAAGAAGAAGAGATAAGAAGAAGAGGTGAGAAGAAGTAGAAAAAAGAGGAAGAAGTGTAAAGAAGAAGAAGAAGAACAACAACAAAGAAGAAGAATAAGAAGAATAAGTAAAAGAAAGAAGAAGAAGAAGAAAATGAAGAAGAAAGAAGAAGAAAAAGAAAAAGAAGAAAAAGAAGAAGAAGAAAGAAGAAAAATAAAGATGAAGAAGAAAAATAGAACAAGAAGAATGAAAAAAAAGAAGTAGAAGAAGAAAGAACAAGAAGAAGAAAGAAGAAGGGGATGAAAAAGAAAAAAAAGATGAAGAATAAGAATAAGAAGAAGAATGATGAAGCAGAAGAGGAAGAAGTAGTAGAAGAAGAAAGAGAAAAAAGAAGAAGAGATAGAAAAAAGAAGACGAAGATGATGAAGAAGATGAAAGTGAAAAAACAAGAAGAAGAATGACGAAAGTACAAGAAAAAAAGAATAAAAAGAAGAAGAAGAAAATGAAGAAAAAGAAGAAGAGGAAGTAGAAGAAGAAAGAACAAGAAGAATAAAGAAGAAGAAGAAAGGAGAAGAAGTGGAAGAAGAAAAGGAAGAAGATGAATAAGCAGAGGAAGAAGAAGAAGAAGAAGAAGAAGAAGAAGACAAGGATGAAGGAGAAGAAGAAGTAGTGGAAGAAGAAATTGAAGAAGAAAAATTAGAAGAAGAAGAAGAAGAAGAAGAAGAAGAAGAAGAAGAAAAAGAAAGTAGAAAGAAGAATAGTAGTAGAAGAAGAAGAAGAAGAAGAAGAAGAAGTGGAAGAAGAATAAGAAGAGGAAGAAGAAGAAGAAGAAGAAAGAAGAAGAAGAAGAAAAAGAAGAAGAAGAAGACAAGGATGAAGGAGAAGAAGAAGTAGTGGAAGAAGAAATTGAAGAAGAAAAATTAGAAGAAGAAGAAGAAGAAGAAGAAGAAGAAGAAGAAGAAAAAGAAGAAAGAAGAATAGTAGAAGAAGAAGAAGAAGAAGAAGAAGTGGAAGAAGAATAAGAAGAGGAAGAAGAAGAAGAAGAAGAAAGAAGAAGAAGAAGAAGAAGAAGAAGAAGATGAAGAAGAAAAAGAAGAAAGAAGTAGAAAGAAGAAGAAGAATAAAGAAGAGGAAGAAGAAGAAGGAAGATGAAGAAAGAAGAAGAAGAAAAAAAAGAAGAAGAAATAGGGAAAGCAAGAAGAGAAGTAGAGGAAACATGAAGAGGAAAGAAGGAGAAGAAGAAAGAAAAAGAAGAAAGAAAAAAAGAAACAAAGAAGATGATGAGATAAAAGAAGAAGAAGAACAAGAACAAAGAACAAGTAAAAGAAAGAAAAAGAAGAAAGAAGAAGAAGAAGAAAGAAATAAGAAGAAGCAGATGTAGAGGAAAGAAGACGAAGAAGAAAGAAGTAGAGGGAATTAGAAGTAAAAGAAAGAAGCAGAAGTAGAAGAAGAAAAAAGAAAAAGAAGAAGAAGAAGAAGTAGATTAAGAAACAAGAAGAAGAATAAATAAGAAGAAGAAAGAAGAACAAGAAAGAAGAAGAAAGAAGAATGAAGAAGGAGAAGGAGAAGAAGAAGAAGAAGAAGAAGAAGAAGAAGGAGAAGAAGAGGAAGAGGAAGAAGAATAGGAAGAAGAAGAAGAATAGGATAAGGAAGAAGAGGAGGGCAAAGATGAAGAAGTGGAAGAAGGAGATGATGAAGATGAAGAAGAGGAAGAAGAAGAAGAAAAAGAAGACGAACCCGAAAAAGAAGAACAAGAAGTAGAAGTAATAGTAGGAGAAGAAAAAGAAGAAGAGGGAGAAGAAGAAGAAAAAAGATAGAAGAAAAGAGAAGAAGGGAAAGAAAGAACAACAAAAATAAGAAAGAAGAAGAAAAAGAAAGAAGAAGAAGAAAAAAGAAGAAGAAAAACAAGAAGAATAAGAAGAAGAAAGGAGAAGAAGAAAGAAGAAGAAGAAGAAGAAGAAGAAGAATGAGGAATAAGAAGATGAACAAGATGAAGAAGGAAGAAGAAGAAGAAGAAGAAGAAAAAGAAGAAAAAGAAAGAAGAAGAATAAACAACGACAATAAGAAGAAAAAAGAACACGAAGAATGAAGAAGAAGAAGAAGAAAAGAAGAAGAAGAAGAAAAAGAAAAAAGAAGAAATAGAATAATAATAATAATATTACTAATGATAAAATAACAATAAAAAGAAGAAGAAGATGAAGAAGAAAGTAGAGGGAAAAAGAAGGATACAAAGAAGAAGAAAGAAAGAAAGAAAGAAGAATAAGAAGCTTACGAGCAAAAGAAAAAGTAGTAGTAGAAGAAGAAGAAGAGGAAGATGAAGAAGAAAAAGAAGAAGAACAAGAAGAAGAAGAAGATGAAGAACAAGAAAGAAGAAGAAAAAAGAAGATGAAGAAGGAGAAGATAGAAGAAGAAAGAAGAGAAGAAGAAGAAAGATCTAGAAGAAAAAAAAGAAGAAATAGAGGAAAAAGAAGCCAAAGAATGAATAAGAAGAAAGAAGAAGAAGAAAGAAGAAGAACAAAGAAAAAGAAGAAAGAAGAAGAAGAAGAAGAAGAAGAAGGAAGAAGAAGAAGGAAGAAGAAAAAGGTGGAGAAGAACCAGAAGAAGCAGAAGAAGAAAGTGCAAGAAGAAGAACGAAGAAGAAGAAAGAAGAAGAAAAAAAGAAGAAGATACAGTAAGAAAAAGGAAGAAGAGAAAGAAGCAGAGAAATAATAGGAGTAAGAAAATGAAGACATTGAAAAAAGAAGAAAAAGATGCAGAAGAAGAAGAAGAAAGTGCAAGAAGAAGATGAAAGAAGGAGAAAGAGAGTAAGAAGAAGATGAAGAAGAAGAAGAAAGAAGAAGAATAACGAAGAAAAAGAGGAAAGAAGAAGAGGGAAGAAGAAGAGGAAAGAAGAAGGAGAAGAAGAATGTAGAAGATGAAGAAGAAGAAAAAGAAGAAGAAGAAGAAGAAGAAGAAGAAGTAGAAGAAGAAGAACAGTAAGAAGATAGAAGAAGTTAGAAGAAGACGAATAAAGAAGAAGAAGAAAAGAGAAGAAGAAGAAGAAAGAAAAAGAATGAAGAAGTAGAAGAAGAAGGAAAGGAAGAAGAAGAACTAGAAGAATAAGAAGAAGTAGAAGATGAAGAAGAAGAGGAAGAAGAAGAAGTGGATGATGAAGATGAAGATGAAGATGATGAGGAAGAGTAAGAAGACATAGAAGAAGAAGAAGAAGAAAAAGAAGAAGAGGAAGAAGAAGAATCAGAAGAAGAGAAGAAGAAGAAGAAGAAGAAGAAGAAGAAGAATAAAGAAGAATAAAGAAGAATAAAGAAGAAGAAGAAGAGGAAGAAAGAAGAAGAAGAAGAAGAAGAGGGGAAAGAGGACGAAGAAAAGGGAGAAGAGAAAGAACCAGAAGATGAAAAAGAAGAAGAAGAAGAAGAAGAAGAAGAAAAGGAAGGAGTAAAAGAAGAGGAAGAAGAAGAAGAAGATGAAGAGGAAGAAAAAGAATAATTATAATAATAATAAGAATAAAGTCGATGAGGGAGTGAAAGAAAAGAAGTAGAAAAAAGAAGAAGAAGAAATAGATGAAGAAGCAGGAGAAGAAAAAAAGAAGAAAAAGAATTAGAGGAAAGAAGAAGAAGAAGAAAGAAGAAGTAGAAAGAAGAAGAAGAAGAAGAAAGAAGTAGAAGATGAAAAAGAAGAAAGAAGAAGAGTAAAAAGGTGGAGATGAAGAAGAAAGAAGAACAAGAAGTTGAAGAAGCAGAAGAAGAAAAAAGAAGAAGAATAGTAATGAAGAAGAAGAAAGATGAAGAAAAATATTGAGGAAAAAAAGGAAATAGACGAAGAAATAAGAAGTCGAAGAAAGAAAAAGAAGAAAAAGATGATGAAGAAAGAAGAAAAAGAAAGAATAAAGAAGAAGAAAGAAGAAAGACGAAAGAAGAGAAAGAAGAACAAGAAGAAAGAGGAAGGAAGAAGAAGGAGAGGAAGAAGAATAAAAAGAAGAAGAGGAGGTAGAAGAAGAGGGGGATTAAGAAGAGGAAGACAAAGAAGAAGAAGAAGATGAAGAAGAAGAAGAAGAAGAAGAAGGAGAATAATAATAATAATAATAATAATAATAATAATAATAAGCAGTAGAAGAAGAAGAATAAGAAGAAAGAACAAGAGGAATAAAGAACAAGAAGAAAGAAGAAGAAGAAGAAGGAAGAAGTAGAAAAAAGATGAAGAAGAAGAAGAAAGAAGAAGAAAAGAAAGAAGAAGAAGAATAATAAGAAGAGAAATAAGAAAAAGGAAGAAGAAGAAGAAGTAGAAGAAGAAAAGAAGAAAGAAGAAGAATAAAGAAGAAGAACAAAGAAAAAGAAGAATGAAGAAAACGAAGAATGAAGAAGAAGAAGAAATAGAAGAAGAGAGAAAACGAAGAAGAAGAAGAACACAACGAAAGGGAAGAAGAAGAAATGGAAGAAAAAGAAGAAAAGGAGGAAGAAGAAGAGGAAGAAGGAGAAAGAAGAAAGAAGAAGAAGAAGAAGAAGAAAGCAAAATAATAATAATAATAATAATAATAATAAGTAGAAAAATAAGAAAGAAGAAGAAGAAGAAAGAAGAACAAATGAAAAATAAAAAGAAAGTAGTAGAAGAAGAACGAAGAGGAAGAAGAAAGAAGGAAAAAAAGTAGAAGAAAAAAGAACAAAAAAGAAGAAGAGAAAGAAGAAAGAAGAAAGAAGAAGAAGAAAGGAAAAGAAGAAAGAAGGAGAAGAAGAAGAAAAAGAAGAAGAAGAAAGAATAAGAAGAAAAGAAGAAGATGAAGAATAAGAAGAAGAAGAAAGAACAATAAGAAGAAAGAAGAAGAAGGAAGAAGAAGAAGAAGAAGGAAGAAGAAGAAGAAGAAAGAAGAAGGAAAAAGAAGAAGAAAAAGGGAAAAGAAAAAGAAGAAGAAGAAAGACAGAAGAAAAAAGAAGAAGAAAATGGAAAAGAAGAAGAAGAATAAGAAGAAGAAGAAACATGAAATAGAAAGTAGAAGAAGAAGAAAGACGTAGAAGAAAGGAATAAAGTATATGAATAAAAAGAAGAAAGAAGAAGCAGGAAGAAGAAGGAAGAAGAAGAAAGAAGAAGAATAAAAGAAGAAGAAAGAAGAACAAAGAAGAAGATAAAGAAAAAAGAGGAAGAAGGAAGAAGTAGAAGAAAGAAGAAAAAATAAGAAGAAAAAGTGCAAAAAAGTAGAAGAAGGAAGAAAAAGAAGAAAAAAAAAAGAAAAATGAAAAAGAAAGAAGAAGAAAAAATAAGAAGAAAAAGCTCAAAAAATAAGAAGATGAAGAAAAAGAAGAAGAAAAAAGAAGAAGCAGAAGAAGAAGAAGAAGAAAGAACAAGAAGACGAAAGTACGAGAAGAAAGAAGAATAAGAAAAAAGGAGAAAGAAAACGAAGAAGAAAGAAGACGAAGAAGAAGAAGAAGAAGAAGAAGAAGAAAGATGAAGAAGAAGAAAAAGAAGAAGAAGAAAAAGAAGAAAGATGAAGAAGAAGAAGAAGATGATGAAGAAGAAGAAAGAAAAAGAAAAAAGAAGAAGAAGAAAGAAGAAGAACAAAGCAAAAGAAGGGGAATTAAGAACAATAATAAGAAGAAGAAAAAAGAAGAATAAGAAGAAGAAAGAAGAACAAGAGAAAAATATGAAGAGAGATGAAGGAGAAGAATAAGAGGAGGAAGAAGAAGAAGAAGAAGAAGAAAGAAGAAGAAGAAGAAAAAGGAGGAGGATGAAGAAGAAGAAAAAAAGAAGAAGAAGAAAAAGGGAAAAGAAGAAGAAGAAGAAGAAACAAGAAGAAGAAAGGAGGTGAAGGAAGAAGATGAGGAAAGAAAAAAAGAAGAAAGAAGAAGAAGAAATAGAAGTAAAAGAAGAAGAAGAAGAAGAAGAAAGAACGAGAGGAAGAAGAAGAAGAAAGAAGTAGAAAAGTATAGAAGTAAAAGAAAGAAGAAGGAAGAAGTAGAAAGAAGTAGTAGAAGAAAGAAGAAGTAGAAGAAGAAAGAAGAAGAAGAAAAAGGAGAAGAAGAAGAAAGTAAAACAAGAAAGAGGAAGAAGAAGAATGAAGAAGAAAGAAGAAGAATAAGTAGAAGGAGAAGAATCAAGAAGGAGAAGAAGCAGAAGAAGAAGAAGAAGAAGAAGAATCAGATAAGAAAGAAGAGGAAGAAGTTAAAAAAGCAAAAGAAGGAGAAGACGAAGAAGAAGAAAAAGAAGAAGAAGAAGAAGAAGAGGAAAAAGAAGAAGAAAAAGAAGAACAAGAAGAAAAAGAATTAGAAGAAGATGAAGAAGAAGAAGAAGAAGAAGAAGAATGAGAAAGAAGAAGAAAAAAGTTGAAAAAGAAGATAGAAGAAGAAAGAAGAAAGGGAATGAAAAAGAAGATGGAAGAAGAAGAAGAAAGAGGAAGATGAAAAAATAAGAATAAGAAAAAGAAGAAGAATAAGAAGAAGAAAGAAGCAGAAGAAAGAAGAAGAAGAAGAAAAAGAAGAAGAAGAGGAAATAAGAAGAAAAAGAGAGGAGAAGTTGAAAAAAAAATAGAAGAAGAAGAGAGAAGAAGAAGAAGAAGGCGAAGAAGAAGAACAACAAGAAGAAGAAGAAGGAAGAAGAAGATGATGATGATGAAGGAGAAAGAAGAAGTGGAAGAAGAAGAAAAAGAAGAAGAAAGAAGAAGAAGAAAGAAGAAGAATACAGAACAAGAAGAAGAAAAAGAAAAAAGAACAAGAAGAATGAAGAAGAAGAAGTAGAAGAGGAAAGAATAAGAAGAAGAAAGGAGGAGACGAAAAAGAAAAAAAAGAATGGAGAAAAATGAGAAGAAGAAGAAGAAGAAGAAGAAGAGGAAGAAGAAAAACAAGAAGAAAAATAGAAAAAGGAGGAAGAAGAAGTTGTAGAAGATGAAGAAGAAGAAGAATAAAAAGAAAAAGAAAAGGAGAAAGAAAGAGAATGAAGAAAAAGATGAACAAGATGAAGGTGAAGAAAGAAGAAGAAGAAAGACGATAGTAGAAGAAGAAAAACAAGAAGAAGAAGAAAAAGAATAAGAGGATGAAGAAGAAGAAGAAGTAAGAACAAGAAGAAAAAAAATGAAGAAGGAAGAAGAAGTGGAAGAAGAAAAGCAAGATGGCAAAGAAGCAGAAGAAGAGGAAGAAGACGAAGAAGAAGAAGAAAAAGAATAAGAAGAAGAAGATAAAGAAGAAGAAATAGAAGAAGAAGAAGAATAATAATAATAATAATAATAATAATAAGATAAAGAAGACAGAAGAAGAAATAAGAACAATAGAAAAACAAGAACGATGAAGATGAAGAAGAAGAAGAAAAAGAAGAAGAAGAATAGGAAGAAGAAGAAGAAGAAGAAGAGGAAGAAGAAGAAGAAGAAGAAGAAGAAGAAGTAGAAGAAAGAAGAAGAAGAAATAGAAGAAGAAGAAAGAAGAAGAAAGAAGAAGAAAGAAGAAGAAAGAAGTAGAAGAAAGAGAAGGAAGAAGAAGAAGAAAGAAGAAGAATAAAAAGTAGAAGAAAAAGGGAAAAAAAGAAGAGAAGAAGAAAGAAGAAGAAGAAAGAAAAAAAAAGAAGAAAGAAAAAAAAAGAACAAAGAAGAAGAAATAGAAGAAGAAGAAGAAAGAAACAGAAGAATAGAACAAGAAGAAAGAATAAGAAGAAAAAAGTAGAAAGAAGTAGAAGTAGAAAAAAGACGAAGAAGAATAAGTAGAAAGAAGTAGAAGTAGAAGAAAGAAGTAGAAGTAAAGGATGAAGAACGAAGAAGAAGAAGAAGAAGAAGAAAGAAGAAGAAGAGGAATAAATGAGAAGAAGAAGAGAGATGAAAAAGAAAGAAAAAGAAGTTAAATGTAGAAGAAAGAAGAAGAACAACAAGAAAGAGAAGAATAAAGAAGGAGAACAAGAAGAAGAAGAAGAAGAAGAAGAAGCAGAAGAGGAAGAGGAAGAAGAAGAGGAAGAAGAAGAACAATAGGATAAGAAAGAAGAAAAGGAAGAAGATAAAGAAGCCAAAGAAGGAGAAGACGAAGAAGAAGAAAAAGAAGTAGAAGAAGAAGAAGAGAAGGAAGAACAAGAAAAAGAAGAAAAGAAAGAAGTAGTAGTAGTAGTAGAAGAAGAAGAAGAAGAAAAAGAAGAAGAAGAAGAAGAAGAAGGGGAAAGAAGAAGAAAAGAGTAGAAGAAGAAGATAGAAGAAGAAAGAAGAAAAAGAAAGAAGAAGAAGAAGGAAGAAGAAGAAGAAAGAAGAAGAAAAAGAAAAGAAGAAGAAAAACAAGAAGAATAAGAAGAAGAAAGAAGAAGAAGAAAGAAAAAGAAGGTGAAAGAAGAAGAAATAAGAAGAAGAAAGAAGTAGAAAAAAAAGGTAGAAGAAGAGAGAAGAAGAAGAAGAAGAAGAAGAAGAAGCAGGAGGAAAAGAAGAAGAAGAAGAAGTAGAAAGGAGAAGAAGAACAAGAAGAAAAAGAAAGAAGAAGAAGAAGAAGATGAAGAAGAAAGAAGAAGAAGAAGAACAAAAAGAAGAAAAAAGAAGAAGAATAAACAAGAAAAAGAAGAAGAAAAAAGAATATGAAGAATGGAGAAGTAGAAGAAGTAGAAGAAGAAAGAAGAAGAAGAAGATAGAAGAATGAGATGAAAAAAAAAAGGAAGAAGAGGAATGAGTAGAAGTAGAAGAAGAAAGAAGTAACAAAAGTAGTAGTAGAAGGAGAAGAAAAAAAAAGTAGAAAAGAAAGGAAGAAGAAGATGAAGAAGTTGAGGGAGAAGAAAGAAGAAGGAAGACAAAAGTGGAAGAAGAAAAAGAAGAAGAAGAAGAACAAAGAAGCAAGAAGAAGACGACGAAATAAGAGAAAGAAGAAGAAGAAGAAGAAGAGAAAGAAGAAGAAGAAGAAGAAGAAAGAAGAAGAAGAAGAGGAAGGAAGGAGAAAGAAGAAGATGAAGAAACAAGAAGAAGAAAAAAAGAAGAAAAAGAGGAAGAAAAAAGAAGAGAGAAAGAGAAGAATGAAGATGTAGAAAGAAGAAGAAGAAAGAAGGATAACAAGAAAGAAAATACCAACCCTTTGAATATGAAGGGTTGCCACATATTTGCTTTGAGTGTGGCTATGTTGGGCACAACTCAGAAAAGTGCCAAAGGAGAGTCAGGAACGCGGGGCGGGGCAAACACAACAAACAAAAACAGAGAATTACACAAGGCAAGCAAATGTTGCGAGGAACCAAATGATTGCTACATCAAATACACAACTTGAAATTGCAAATGCTGCAGTGATGAATGCTGGGGAGGATACCTTGTTGGGCACTAACGCGATGACACGGCTCATGCTAACGCTACAGGAAATGCTGTCTACTAATGCTAATGCTACAGGCGCGTGCGTGCCACCTCTTGGGTGTGCGGCCTCTTCGGGTGCTATTGCTACAGGCGAGCACGCCCCACCTTCTGAGCGCTCGCCGGATGCTATTGTTACGGGATCACGCGCGTCATCTGCTGAGCGTGCGCGGATGCGGAATGCCACTTTCACTGATGAGCGCGCGCCACCTTTGGAGTGCAGTGCTATTGCTACAGGTGATCGCACGCCACCTTCAGCTATTGCTACAGTGGAGCACGTGCCACCTCCTACTCGTGCTGCCACTGCTGTTGGCGTGCGCGCCACCTGTTGCTCACGTCATCCTTTGTGCGCATGAAGTTGATGTTGCTGATGTTGATGATGTGCCCCACCATGCACCGAATAACTTGGCACCTTGGATGAAAGTTGTAGAGGGAATTCATGAGGTTTTGGGGCCATGGATGGTTGTCCAACCTTGAAAGCACAGATTGGCTTCAAATAATCAAGGACCAAACTGCATCTTTGGAGGCACTCAAATTTGTAGCTCCTCTCACACAACCTCGAGAAGGTGGAGAAGTAGGGGTAGGTCTACTATTAGAAGGAGCTCTTCAACCATAAGAGGAGGAGAACAGGCAAGGTGGACCCATAGGACCCGTGGGTCTCATGTTGGTGATAGGGAACCGCAGACCACCCTGAAGGATTTAGACATGAATACCTCACATCCGTGTCAGGAAGGTGATGATATAAGGGCTTCTACTGGCCCTCGGGTGGAGGTAGGAATTGGAAAGAACACTAATGAATCACATGAGGTTCGTATCTGACGTTAATGTCTTTTTGTTGCAATGCATGGATTGTAGCATTTCTTGGTGGAGACTCTTCAGAGATCTTATTGACTTGATAGTATATGCTTGGGCAAGAAGAAGGGAGTGTCTGATTTTCTGTTATTATCTGACTATTAAGCTTCGTTATGATTTTGGGAGTTTCCCATTGGGGTCGGCTACTTCATTATTGATATTCTCTACATGACCAAGATTGTTGTTTGGAATATTCGAGGCTTCAGAGATAGCAAATCACGTTGTTATCTTCTGAGATTCACTAGAGAGACTAATATTCGTGTTGTTGCATATGTTGAGACGAGAGTTGAAACCTTTGACAGGCGGAATGCTGACACCCTGATGGGCAGGGACTGGAGCTTTGCTGTGCAACCGGCCAAAGGGAAGTCTGGGGGTATTGTTGTCCTATGGAGACAGGATGTTGACCTGAGTATTACTAGAACATCCACACACGTTGTTGTGATGGATGTGGGCCTTGTCGTGGCATGCATATTAAGTGCTGTGTTGTTTACACCCCAAAAGATTCCTATAATCGTAGAGGCATCTGGCAAATCCTTAGGGAGGAGTCTACTCAGGATGGCCCTATGATGGTTTTGGGGGACTTTAACATTGTCATGTCACAGGATGAGAAAAAAGGGGGGAAGCCGTTTAGCTGTGGCTTGGGGCAGTAGGAATTCCTTGAGGTGATGCAGGAGCTTAGTCTTGTTGACCTTGGCTTTGTGGGGAACAGATACACATGGTGCAATGGCAAAAAGGGAAGCGCAAGAATCTGAGAAAGGCTAGATCGAGCACTTATTAATTCGACAGGATTGTGTTCTTTCTCTTCCTTGTCTGTTACTCATCTAGCACGTATTGGTTCGGATCATTGCCCCCTTGTGGTGGATGTTGGTGACAGATCTACCACACCGGCTTAACCAAGGTATAGATTTGAGAGTATATGGCTTGATAATCCTAATTCTACTGGCATTATGAAGGATGTTTGAAGGAGAAAGGTAAATGGTGATAGAATGACCTCCCTTACTACGAAATTCCACAGATGCATGGTGACGTTACACAGATGGTGTAAGAGGGATATGGGGAACATAACAGGAGCAAAGGGATAGGGAGAGATTGATCACCCAACTACAAAACAAGGAGTCCAATAATGGGATCACGGAGGAGGAACATACTCACTTGGGGAACCTTATTACGAAGTTTAATAGGGGGTGTGCTTTAGAGGAAAAATGGTGGTGGAAATGGGCAAAACTATATTGGGCTTGTCTTGGGGATAGAAACTCTAAATTCTTCCATGCTGCTGCGACTTCAAGATGGAGGAATAACTTGATTACTAAGCTGAAGAACGAGGACGGGAGTGAGTTAGACCCCTCGGGTTTGATTGGGGAAGCTCTTATGCAGTATTTTGGAATTAAGTGGGGATGTGAGCTTGATGCATTACCTTCCTTACATCACATTTCACATGCTTGTATCAGTTTGGAGCAACATGCTAACCTGATTCGTGATGTTTCTATGGGGGAGATCTCGACTACCTTTTGGTCTTGTAGGAGAAATAAGGCACCTGGTGTAGATGGGATTACCTCTGAGTTTATAGTGGGCTACTAGATATCAAGCGGGAGGACATTATCCAGGCTGTGTATTGTTTCTTTAGAGATCGTCGTATGCCATGTTCTTGGAAGGACACCTTGGTGGTCCTCATCCCAAAAAGACAGGGGGCCTGTAGACCGGAGCATTCTAGGCCCATTAGCTTGTGCAACCTTATTTATAAGATCGTGGCACGGATTTTGGTTGATAGACTGAAGGCGGTCCTCCCTACCATTATTGTTTCTAAGCAGGGTGCTTTTGTTCCTGAGAGAACTATTTCTGACAACATCTTCATTGCCCAGGAGATGGCAGTTCGGATGCACTCTTCTTCTTCCAAGGCTGGCTTGATGGCTATTAAGCTAGACTTGGAATAGGCTTATGACAATGTTAGATGGGACTTCGTTGTGGAGATGATGCTCTTGATGGGGTTTCCATTGGCTTGGATTGATTGGGTGTGGGCCTGCATTGAGATTCCTCGCTTTGGGGTTCTTCTCAATGGTGTGAGGTTCCCGTGGATTCAGGCTACGAGAGGCTTACGCCAAGGGTGTCCCCTTTCCCCTTATTTATTTACTATTCTGATGGAGTTCTTCTCCATGGTGGCCCATAAGTATGAGGAGAGGACCTTACTTGGATTTCGATATTCTACTGATGCTCTTATTGTTTCCCATCTCTTATATGCTGATGATATCATTCTGTATGCTATGGTTTCTCATGATTCTGTTAGGGCTATTAAGAAACTTCTTTGCCATTTTACAAAGCACACTGGCTTGAAGGTTAACTTGGCTAAGTCCTCTCTTTACTTCAGTAGAGGAATGAGGGAAAAAAGGATGCGCACCATGGCTCGGAAACTGATGATTCCGAGAGGCACGAAACTCTTTTATTTGGGTGTCCCTATTTCGGCTACTCTCCTCCACAAAAGGGACTTCAACTATATCATTCAGAAGATTGAGGATCAGATTACGAAGTGGAGTGTTAGGCACCTCTCCTTAGCTAGTAGGGTTGTGATGATTAAGGCAGTGCTTGGGGCTATTCCTAACTTTGTGCTAAGTCACTGTGTTGTTCCTTTGGGGACTTTGGAGGCGATTGAGAGATGTATGAGGACTTTTCTTTGGTGTGGTGCGAACCATCACCATTCCATTCATTACGCTGATTGGCATACTGTCTCTCTCCCAAAAGATTTGGGAGGTTTGGGCCTTATTCATCTTCGGCTATGGAAGAATGCACTGATTATGAAGCATTGTAGGAGACTACTTCATCGTGAGGAATGCTTATGGGTGGATATTATGAGGAGGAAGTACCCATTTGGGAACAACTTATGCCGGGCAACCCGGGGCGCCTCACATGCTTGTCAGCTTATTTTGGATTCTCTCCCTTTTGCTATTCAGGGCTTCGTTTGGCAGATTGGCGATGGAAGTGCTATTGATTTTCTTGAGGATAACTTGTTGGAC
The DNA here is from genome assembly GCA_023846275.1 of Vanilla planifolia. Classification (NCBI taxonomy): domain Eukaryota; kingdom Viridiplantae; phylum Streptophyta; class Magnoliopsida; order Asparagales; family Orchidaceae; genus Vanilla; species Vanilla planifolia. The sequence goes on along the minus strand of JAIUJO010000694.1, from coordinate 79,353 downwards.
TTTCTCCCCATCAGGTGGTGGCCCACATATATTAATATGGAGGCCAATTGGCCGAGTTCGGTTATGGATGGTATGATTGAGAGGGGATGCTGGGACCTTAATGCCATCACTACTTGGGCGGGCACTCACCTATGTGATCGGATTTGTCGCCTTCTGTGGAAGCATTGTGGTGCACTGGATGAGCTTGTTCAGGCCTTTACAAGCTCGAGTTATGTCTCTTTTTCATTGTTTTATAGGGATATTATTCTTCATACCCATGGGGACCTTCAAAGGAATCACTTTTCTTGGATTTGGGAGCTGACGACTATGCCGAGAGTGTGCACCTTCATTTGGAGGGTTGCGAGGGACTTTATTCCTACAGCTACTTAGTGTGCTAGGAGACATTTGAGTAGTGTTGACTCTTGCACTTGGGGTTGTGATGTGGCTGAAACCCTTTTTCATGTGTTTTGGGATTGCAAGGAGGTGCAGTGCATTTGGTCTGATTCTATGCTTGGTGTTTCTACTGCTGCACTTGGTTTGGTCCAGGGTATGCGTCTGACTGACTCTGAGAATACATTTGCACATATTGTTTTGGCCATGGTTTGGCATGGTGCCAGGAGGGATGATTGGGGGGCTCATCATCTGGCTGTGGTGTCTACGGCCATGTACTATATTTGGGCTAACCGCAATTTGAAACAACATAAGGAGCCCACATTCAGTCACAGTGTCCTTATTCGCAAGATTAAGCTTGAGATTGCTGCCACTGCTTCACATCGTTCTTACTCTTCATCCTTGTCTAGTAGGAAGCTTCACCCTTTGGGTCACTCAACATCTACTTGGCTTCCTCCCCCCATGGGGATTGGCATGATTGATTGAGATCATCTTGGTTAACCTCTCTTTGCTATGGGAAAGTCCTTCATATCTCACTCTAGTAACACTTTGGAGGTTCATGCGTTATTGGAAGCCCTTGCCATGGTTATGATGCAGCTTTAAAGCTTTATAGCCATTGAGTTTCAGTCTGATTCGATCACTACCATCCATGAGGTCACTCATCTGCTCCATCATACTACGGACTGCAATATTTTTTCTGATGCCCTTCATTATGCTAGAAGCAAACTGACTACACGGTTTTCCCATATTCTTCGTGAGGGCAATGCCCCTACTGATTGGATCGCCAAGAGGGCCTGTTTTGCTTATTTTCTTTGGGAAAGGGGTATGCCCCTACCCGAAACACTTAAAAAGCTGTTATTTGCTGACTTTGTTTTTGAGCCCCCATAATTGGGGATGACTTGTAGGCTTCGGCCAATTTTGAATCAAAGGAACCCAAAGACTTTGATTTCTCATAAGGTGCTGACGGAGTCCAAAGAGCAACATCTGCCAATCCCTGGTCGGCATCGTTTATGGTTGAGACTAGGACGGTATCTGATCCTCTTCGAGCCCCCAACTTTCGTTCTTGATTAATGAAAACATCATTGACAAATGCTTTTACAGTGGTTCGTCTTTCATAAATCCAAGAATTTCACCTTTGACTATGAAATACGAATGCCCACGACTGTACCTCTTAATCATTACTCTGATCCCGAAGGCCAGCACAATAGGAAAGAAATCCTATGATGTTATCCCATGCTAATGTATCTAGAGCGTGGGCTTGCTTTGAGCACTCTAATTTTTTCAAAGTAACAACGCCGAGGGCACGACCCGGCCAGCTAAGGCCAAACCGCATCGTCGACAAAAGGATCAGGGCGGGCGGTGCACACCAAAAGGCGGACCGACTGACCCAAACCAAGGTCCAACTACTAGCTCTTTAACTGCAACAACTTAAATATACGCTATTGGAGCTGGAATTACCGCAGCTACTGGCACCAAACTTGCCCTCCAATGGATCCTCATTAAGGGAATTAGATTGTCCTCATTCCAATTACCAGACTCGTGGAGCCCGGTATTGTTATTTATTGTCACTACCTCCCCGTGTCAGGATTGGGTAATTTGAGCATCTGCTGCCTTCCTTGGATGTTGTAGCCGTCTCTCAGGCTCCCTCTCCGGAATCGAACCCTAATTCTCCGTCACCCGTCACCACCATGGTAGGCCCCTATCCTACCATCGAAAGTTGATAGGGCAGAAATTCGAATGATGCATCGCCGGCACGAAGGTGCGATATGACAAGTTATCAGCAATCGTCAAGGAGCCAGGCAAAAGCCAGCACGTTAGGGCGCCGTGCGCTTGCCTGCGCACTGGGGCGAGGTGCACATGCTTGAGCGCAGGAGCACCGTGCAAAAGCCAGCGCCTTGTCGCGATGCACATGCACACAATTCAGATTATGATTTGCGACAATTCCATCTTGCGGTGAGGCGAGACTACCAATAGGTTGTCCCCGTATCCAAGCGGAAGCAGCCCGCAGCGCTAAAAATCCCGAAAAAAGTTACACTTTTTGGTACCCTCATGAAGACCGCCGAGCTATTGATCTCAATGAAAGTTACACGAATCTGCAGTGCAATGATGTGGGCTCACCTTGCCACTAAGGACGCGGGGATAGGCCGGTAAGGAGTGTGATGCGAATGCACGCACGCAGGAGCTCGTTGCACAAGACCGTGCGTAGGAGCATTGTGCACCTACCCGCGCGCATGAGCGTGGTGCACATGCCCATGCCTCGGAGCGCGGTGCACCTGCTCGTGCATAGGAGCGCGATGCACGTGCACACAATTTAGATTGTGTTTCGCGACAACTCCATCTTGGAGTGAGGCAAGACTACCAATGGGTTGTCACCGTATCCACGCGGAAGCAGCCCGCAGCAATAAAAATACCGAAAAAAGTTACACTTTTTGGTCCCCTCATGAAGACCACCGAGCTATTGATCTCGATGAAAGTTACACGAAACTGCAGCGTAATGATGCCAGCGCGCCTTGCCACTGAGGACGCGGGGATCGGCCAGCAAGCAGGAGCACTGTGCGAATGCACGCACGCAGGAGCTCGGGGAACATGACCCCGCGCTGGAGCGCGGTGCCCATGCCCGCGGACAGGCGTGCGATGCACATGCACAAAATTCGGATTGTGTTTTGCGACAATTCCATCTTGGGGTGAGGCAAGATTACCAATAGGTTGTCACCGTATCCAAGCGGAAGCAGCCCGCAGAGCTAAAATTCCTGAAAAAAGTTAGACTTTTTGGTCCCCTCATGAAGACCGCAGAGCCAATGATCTCGATGAAAGTTACACGATTCTACAGCGCAATGATGCGCCCGCACCTTGCCACTGAGGAAGCGTGGATAGGCCAGCAAGCACGAGGGCGGTGCACATGCCCGCGTGCAGGAGCGCGGTGCACAAGACCGCGCGTCGGAGCGCGGTACACCTACCCGCGCGCCGGAGCAAGGTGCACCTGCCCGCATCCCGGACCGGGGTCCACCTGCCCGCGCGCAGGAGCGTGATGCACATGCACACAATTTGGATTGTGTTTTGCAACAATCGCATCTTGGGATGAGGCAAGACTACCAATAGGTTGTCACCATATCCAACCGAAAGCAGCCCGCGGTGCTAAAAATCCCAAAAAAAGTTACACTTTTTGGTCCCCTCATGAGACCATAGAGCTAATGATCCCGATGAAAGTTACACGGTTCTGTAGCGCAATGATACGAGCGCACCTTGCCACTGAGGACGCGGGGATAGGCCAGCAAGTAGGAGAGCAGTGTGAGTGCACGCACGCAGGTGCTCGGTGAACATGCCCCCACGTCGGAGCGCAGTGCCCATGCCCGTGGATAGGCACGCGATGCACATGCACACAACTCGGTTTGTGTTTTGCGACAATTCCATCTTGGGGTGAGGCAAGATTACCTATAGGTTGTCACCTTATCCAAGCGGAAGCAGCCCGCAAAGCTAAAAATCCCAAAAAAAGTTACACTTTTTTGTCCACTCTTGAAGACCGCAGAGCTAATGATCTCGATGAAAGTTACACGATTCTGCAGCGTAATGATACGGGAGACGCACCTTGCCACTGAGGAAGTGGGGATAGGCCAGCAAGCAGGAGTGCGGTACACATGCCTGTGCGCATGAGCGCGATGCACCTGCCCGCGCAGGAGTGTGATGCACATGAACACCATTCGGATTGTGTTTTGCGACAATCGCATCTTGGGATGAGGCAAGACTACCAATAGCTTGTCACCATATCCAAGCGAAAGCAGCCCGCGGTGCTAAAATTCCCAAAAAAGTTACACTTTTTGGTCCCCTCATGAGACCACAGAGCTAATGATCCCGATGAAAGTTACACGGTTTTGCAGCGCAATGATACGAGCACACCTTTGCACTGAGGACGCACGGACAGGCCAACGTGCAGGAGCATGGTTTAGATGAGTGCGTGCAGGAGCGCGGTGCACATGCCCGAGCGCACTAGCACAGTGCTCATGGCCATGCGCAGCACAAGGAGAGATAATTCTATTACGAAGGAAAGACTACCAATATGTTATCACCATATCCACGTGACTGCAGCCCGCAACACTAAAAATCTCCAAAAAAGTTATACTTTTTGGTCCCCACATGAGGAAGGTACAAGACACAATTGAGAACACACGGCCAGGCCGTGAGATGCGCCTCGTCGAAACCCAGCAGGAGATCACACTGCTAGCACTACATGGTTTAACCATGCCTCGTATTGAGCAAAAAATCGTTGCCTTTTATACAAGCCGTGCAACGCTGTACATGCACACAATTCGGGATTTGTTTTCCAACACTTCCTTTGATTATGAAAAAAGTTACACTTCCATGTATAGGAAGGAGGCAAGACTACCATTAAGCTATCACCTTATCCAAGCGACAGCAGCCCGCAGCGCTAAACTTCCCCAAAAAAGTTACACTTCTTGGTCGCACATGAAGACCATGCAAGTCGCAGCAAGGCACGTGTAGGCCCCGAGATACTTGCAGTCTGAAAGCAATGCAAGAGCGCATTACAAGCACTACATGGTTAAACCATGCTACGCATTGAGCGAAAATTCGTCGACTTTTATGCAAGCCACAAAGCGTTGCACTTGCACACACTTCGGATTGTGTGTTGAAACAATTCCATCTAGGAATGAGGCAAGACTATCAATAGGTTGTCACCATATCCATCTAGGAATATGGAAGAAAAAAGAAGAAGAAGAAAAATGAGAAAAAGATGCATAAGAAGAAAGAAGATGAACAAGAAAGAAGAAGAAAAAAAGAAAATAAGAAGAAAGAAGAAGAAGAAGAAGAGAAGAAGAAAGAAGAAGAAGAAAAAGAAGAAAGAAGTAGAAGAAAGTAGAAAAGAAGGAAGAAGAAGAAGAAAGAAGAAGTAGAAGAAAAAAGAAAAAGAAGATGAAGAAGAAGAAAAAAGATGAAGAAGAAGAAGAAGAAGAAGAAACAACTAGAAGAAGAAGAAGAAGAAGAAGAAGAAGAAAGAAGAAGAAGAAGAAAGACGAAGAAGAAGAAAGAAGAAGGAGAAAGAATAAGAAGAAAGAAGAAGAAGAAAGAAGAAGTAGAGAGAAGAAGAAGAAGAAAGAAGAAGAAGAAGAAGGAAGAAGACGATGAAGAAGTAGACGAGGAAGAAGATGAAAAAAAAAGAAGAACAAGAAGAAGCAGAAAAAAGAAGAAAAAGAAGAGGAAGACAGTAGAAGGAGAAAAAAGTAGATGAAGGAAAAAGAAGATGAAAGAAGTAGAAGAAACAAGAAGAAAAAAAGAAGAAAGAAGAAGAAAAGGAAGAAGAAGATGAAGAAGAAAAAAGAAGAAGAAGAAGAAGAAGAAGAAGAAAAGCAGAAAGGACAAGAAAGACAAGATGTTGAAAAAGTAGACAAAGATGACAAAGAAAGAAGACAAAGAAGAAAAATAAGATGAAGAAGACGAGAAAGAGGAGAGAAGAAGAAAGAAGAAGAAAGAAGAGGAAGAAGAAAGAAGAAGAAGAAGAAGAAGAAAGAAGAAGAAGAAGAAAGAAGAAGAAGAAGAAAGAACACGAAGAAGAAAAAGAAGACGAAGAAGAAAAAGAAGATGAAGAAGAAGAGAAAGAGGAGAGAAAGGAAAGAAGATAGAAGAAGAATGAAAAGGAAAAAGAAAGAAGAAGAAGAAAGAAAATGAGACGAAGAAAGAACAAGAAGAAGAAAGAAGAAAAGAAAAGAAAGAAAGAAGAAGAAGAAGATGATGATGGAAAAAGAAAAAAGAAGAAGAAAGACGAAGAAGAGCGAAGAAGAAAAATGAAGAAAAAGAGGAGGAAGAAGAAGAAGAAAGAAGAAGAAGAAGAAGAAGAAGAAGAAGAAAAAGAAGAAGAAATAAAAAAAAGAAAAAGAAAAAAGATGAACGAGAAGGAGAAGAACTAGAAGATGAAGAAGAAAAAAAGAAGTAGATGACGAAGAAGAAGAAGATGAAGAAGAAAGAAGAAAAAAGAAAAAGAAGAAGAAATAAAAAAAGGAAGAGGAAGAAGATAACTGAACCAGCAAGAAGAGGAAGAAAGAAAAAGAAGAAAGAAGGAGAAGAAGAAAGAAGAATAAGAAGAAAGAATAAGAAGAAAGAACAAGAATAGTGAAGATGAAGTCGAAGAACGAGTAAAGGAAGGGTAAGATCAAAGAAGATGAAGTAGGAAGAAGTAAAAGAAGAAAGAAGAGGAAGAGGAAAAAGAAGAAGGGTAAGAAGGAGAAGAAAATCTAGAAGAAGAAGAGAAAGAAGAAGAAGAAGAAGAAGAAGAAGAAGAAGAAGAAGAAGAAGAAGAAGAAGAAGAAGAAGAAGAAAGAAGAAGAAAGAAAAAGAAGAAGAAAGAGGAAGAAGAAAGAAGAAAAATCATAAAGAACAAGTTGAAAGAAAAAGAGGTAGAAAGAACAAGAAGAAGAAGAAAGTAGTAGAAGAAGAAGATGAGGAAGAAAGAAGAAGAAGAAGAAGAATAAGTACGAGAAGAAAAAGAAGAAGAAGAAGAAGAAGAAGAAAAAGAAAAAAAGAAGAAGGAAAAGAAGAAGAAAGAAGAGGAAGAAGAAGAAGAAGAAAAAGACAACAAAGATGTAGAGAGAAGAAAGATGAAGAAGACGAAGAAGAAGAAAAAGAAAGAAGAAGAAGAAGAACAAGAAGAAGAAGAAAAAAGTAGTTGAGGAAGAAGAAGACGAAGATGAAGTAGAGAGAAGAAAGAAGAAGAAGAAGAAGAAAGAAATGGATTAAGAAGAAGAAAAAGAAAAAAGAAAGAAGAAAATGGATGGAGAAGTAGAAGAAAGAAAAAGAAAAAAGAAGAAAGAAGAAAATGGATCGAGAAGTAGAAGAAAGAAAAAGAAAAAAGAAGTAGAACAAAAAGAAGAACAAGGAGAAGAAAGACAAAGGAGGAAAGAAGAAGAAGAAGAAGAAGAAGAGGAAGAAGATAGAAGAAGAAGAGGAAAAAGAAAAAGGTAGAATAAGGAGAAGAAAAACTAGAAGAAGAAGAGGAAGAAGAAGAAGAAGAACAAAGAAGAAGAAGGAGAAGAAGATGAAGAAAGAAAAATGAAGAAGAAGAAGAAAGAAGAAAAAGAATAAAGAAGAAGATGAAAGAAAAAGAGGAAGAAAGAACAAGAAGAAGAAGAATGAAGAAGGAGAAGAATAAGAACGAAAAGAAGAAGAAGAAGAAGAAGAAAAAAAGAAAAAGAAGAAGAAAAATAACAAAAAAGAAGAGGAAGACAAAGAAGAAGAAAGATGAAAGAAGAAGAAGAAGAAGAAGAAGAAGAAGAAGAAGAAAGAAGGAGAGAAGAATCTGATGAAGAAAGAGGAAGAAGAAGTAGAATAAGAAAGAAGAAGAAAGAAGAAGATAAATTAGAAAGAAGAAGAGATAAGTGGAAGAAGAAAGATGAAGAAGAAGTAGAAAGAAGAAAAAGAAGAACGAAGAAATAGAAAGAAAAAGAAGGAGAAAGAAGAAGAGGAAGAAAGAAGAAAAAGAAGAAAGAAGAAGAAGAAGAAGAAGAAGAAGAAGAAGAAGATGAAGAAAGAAGAAGAAGAAGAAAGAAAAAGAAAGAAGAGGAAGAGGAGAGAAGAATCTGATGAAGAAAGAAGAAGAAGAAGTACAATAAGAAAGAAGAAGAAAGAAGAAGAAAAATTAGAAAGAAGAAGAAATAAGTGGAAGAAGAAAGATGAAGAAGAAGTAGAAAGAAGAAAAAGAAGAAAGAAGAAATAGAAAGAAAAAGAAGGATAAAGAAGAAGAGGAAGAAAGAAGAAAAAGAAGAAAGAGAAGAAAAAGAAGAAAGAAGAAGAAGAAGAAGAATAAGAAAGAAGAAGAAGATGAAAGAAAAAAAAAGAAGAGGAAGAGGAGAGAAGATTCTGATGAAGAAAGAAGAACAAGAAGTAGAATAAGAAAGAAGAAGAAAGAAGAAGAAAATTAGAAAGAAGAAGAAATAAGTGAAAGAAGAAAGATGAAAAAGAAGTAGAAAGAAGAAAAAGAAGAAAGAAGAAATAGAAAGAAAAAGAAGAAAGAAAAAGAAGATAGAAGAAGTAGAAAGAATAAGAAGATGTAGAAGAAGTAGAAGAAAGAAGAAGAATAAGAAGAAGAAGAATAAATAAGAAGAAGAAGAACAAGAACAATAAGAAGAAGAAAGAATAAGGAGGAGGAGAAGAAGAAACAAGAAGAAGAAGATCATGAAGAAGAAATAAGAAGAATAATAATAAGAAGAAGAAGAGAAAGAAGATGAAGAAGAGGAAGAGGAGGAAGAAGAAGGGTAGGAAGAAAAAAGGTGCAGAAGAAAGAAGAAGAAAGAAAAATAAGAAAAAACGCTTAAGAAAGAAGAAGAATAGAATAGTAGAGGAAGAAGAAGAAAGAAGAAGCAAAAAGAAGAATAAGAAGAAAAGATGAAAAAGAAGAAAGAAGAAGAAGAAGAAGAAAAAGAAGAAAAAAGAAGAAGAAGATGATGAATAAGAAGAAGCAACAAGAAGAAAGAAGAAGAAGAAGAAAGAAGTAGAAGAAAGAAGAAAGAGAAGAAGAAGAAGAAGAAGAAAGGCTATGAAGAATTAGTAGAAGAAGAAATAAGAAGAAGAAGAAGAGGAAGAAGAACAAAAAGAAGAAACAAGAATAAGAAGAAGAAGTAGAAGAAGAAGAAGTATAAGAAGAAGATGAAGAAGAAGAAGAGGAAGATAAGAAAGTAGAAGTAGAAGATGAAAGAAGAAGAAGAAGAAGAAAGAAGAAGTAGAAGAAAGAAGATGGAAGAAGAAGAAGAAAAAGAAGAAAGAAGAAGAAGAAGTAGTAGTAGAAGAACAAGAACAAGAATAAGAACAAGAAGCAGAAGAAGAAAGAAGAAGTAGAAGAAAGAAAAAGAAGAAAGAAGAAGAAGAAAGATGATGAAGAAGAAAATGATAGAAGAAGAAGAAAGGAGGAAGAAGAAGAGGAAAGAAGAAGAAAAAGAAGAAGAAGAAGAAGAAGTAGAATAAGAAGAAAAAAATGAAGAAGAAGAAGAAGAAAATGAATAAGAAGAAGAAGAAGATATACAAAGAAGAAGAAAAAAGTAGAAGGAAGAAGAAAATGAACAAAGAAGAAGAAGAAGAAAAAAGAGGAAGAAAGAAGAATAAGAAGCAATCAGAAGAAGAAAGAAGATTAAAAAGAAAAAAGAGGAAGAAGAAGAAGAAGAATAAGAAAGAAGAAGAAGAAGAAGGAGAAAAAGAAAGAAAAAGAAGTAGTAGAAGAAAGAAGAAGAAGAAGAAGAAGATAAAGAAAGAAGAAGAAGAGGAAGATGAAGAAGAAGAAAAAGAAGCAGAAGAAGAAGAAAGAAGAAGAAGAAGTAGTAGAAGAAGAAAGTACAAGAACAAAGAAGAATGATGTAAAAAGAAGAAGAAGCAGAAGAAGAAGAAGAAGAAGAAGAAGGATAAAAAGGAAGAAAATGGAGAAGAAAGAAGAAGAAAGAGAAAGAAGGAGAACAAATAAAAGAAGAAAATGATGAAGAAGCAAAAGTATTAGAAAAAAGAAGAATAAGAAGAAGAAGAAAAATAAGAAAAATGAAGAAGAAAAAGAAGAACTAGAAGAAGAAGAAGAAGAAGAAGAAGATAAGAAGAAGAAGAAGAAGAAGAAAGAAGTAGATGAAAGAAGAAAGAGAAAAAAGAAGGATGAAGTGGAAGATGAAATAAGTAGAAGAAATAAGAAGAAGAAGAAGAAGAAAGATGGATTAGAAGAAAGAAGAAGAAGAAGCAAAAGAAGATAGAACAAGAAGAAAAAGAAGAAGAAGAAGAAGGATGAAGAAAAAGATAAAGAAGAAGAAAGAAGAAGAAGAAAAAGAAGAAATAGAAGAAGAAGAAGAAGAAGGTGATGATGAAGAAGAAGAGGAAAGACGAACAAAAAGAAATGGAGGAAGTAGAAGAAGACCAAGAAGAAGAAGAAAGAAGAAGAAGAGGAAGAAGAAGAAAGAAGAAAAAGAGAAAAGAATAAGAGGAAGAAGAAGAAAAGGAGAAGAAGAAGAAGAAGAAGAAGAAGAAGAAGAAGAAGAAAGAAGAAATAAAAGAATGAAGAAGAAGAAGAAGAAGAAGAAAGAAGAAATAAAAGAATGAAGAAGAAGAAGAAAGAAGAAGAGGAAGAAGAAGAAAAGAGTAGAAGAAGAAAGAAGAAAAAGAAAGAAGAAGAAGAAAGAACAACAAGAACAAAAAAGTAAAAGAAAAATAAAGAAGTGGAAGAAGAAGGAAAGCAAAAACATGTAGAAGAAGAAAGAAAAAGAAAGGAGGAAGAAGAAAGAAGAAGAAAAAAAAAAGAATGAAGAACAAGAAGACATAGAAGAAGGAGATGAATTTGAAGAAGAAGAAGAGGAAAAAGAGAGAAGAAGAAGAAGAAAAAGAAGATGTAGATGAAATACAAGAAGAAGAAAGAAGAAGAAGAAGAAGAAGGGTGGAAAGAAAGTAGGAAGAAGAAAAAAGAAGAAGATGAAGAAAGAAGAAAAGGAAGAAAGAAGAAGAAGATGAAAAAGAAGAATAAGAAGAACAAGAAGAAGAAACAAGAAGAAGAAACTAGAAGAAAAATAAAGAAGAAGAAAATAAGAAGAAAAAAGAGGAAAAAGAAGAAGAAGAAAGAAGAGGAAACAAGAAGGAAAAGAAGAAGAAGAAGAAGAAAGAAGAAGGAAGGAAAAGAAGAAGAAAGGAGAGGAAAAAGAAGAAGAAGAAGAAGATGAAGAAAGAAGAAGGAGAAGAACAAGTAAAAAGAAGAAAAAAGAAGGAAGAGCTAAAAAGATGAAGAAGAAGAAAGAAGAAGAAGAAGAAGAGGAAGAAGATGAAGAAAGAAGAAGAAAATGAAAAATAGAAAAAGAAAAAGAAGAAAAAAGGAGAAGAATGAAAAAGAAGAAAGATGATGAAGAAGAATGAACAAAGAACAAAGAAGATGATGAATGAAGAAGAAGAAAGAAGTAGAAGAAAGAAGAGGAAGTAAAAGAAGAAGAAGAGAAGGAAAGAAGAAGAAGAAGAAAGAAGAAGAGGAAAGAAGAGGAAGAAAGAAGATAGAAAAAGAAAAGGAAAGAAGAATAGGATGGTCGAAGAAGAAGAAGAAGATCGAAGAAGAAGATGAAAAAAGAAAGAAGAAAGAACAAGAAGAAAGAAGAAGAAGGTAGGAGAAGAAGAATGACGAAGAAGAAGAAATTGAAAGAAGAAGATGAAAGAAGAAGAAGAAGAAGAAAGAAGAAAGAAGAAGAAGAAGAAGAAGAAGAAAGAAGAAGTAGAAGAAGAAGAAGAAGAAGGAGAAGAAGAAGAACAAAAAAAGAAGAAGAAGAAAGAAGAAGAAAAAAGGGGAGGAAGAAGAAGAAAGAAGAAGAAGAGAAAAAGTAGATCAAGAAGGAAGAAGAAGAAGAGGAAGAAGACAAAAGAAAGAAGAAGAAGAAGAAAGAAGAAGAAAAAAGAAAAAAAGAAGAAAAAGAAGATATGAAGTAGTAAAAGAAGAAGATGAAGAAGAAAGAAGAATAAGAAGATGAAAAAAAAGAAGAAGAAAGAAGCAAAAGAAAGAAGTAGTAGTAGTAGAAGAAGAAGAGGAAAGAAGAAGAAAGAAAAAGAAGAAGGAGAAAAAAGTAGAAAGAAGGGGAATAAGAAAGAAGTATAAAGAAGAAGAAGATGGAAGCAAAAGAAAGAAAGGAAGAAAGAAGAAGAAGAAGGAAGAAGAAGAAGAAAAAGGAGGAGAAGATAGAAGAAGAACAAGAAAGAAGAAGAAGAAAGAAGAAGAAGAAGAAGAATGAAGAAGAAGAAGAAGAAGAAGAAAAAAAATGAAGAAGAGGAAGAAGAGGTAGAAGAAAGAAGAAGAAGAAGAAAGAAAAAGAAGAAGAAAGAAGAAGAAGAAGAAAGAGGAACAAACAGGAAGAAGAAGAAGAAGAAGAAGAAGAAGAAGAAGAAGTGGAAGAAGAAGAGAAGAAGAAGAAGAAGACGAAGGAGAAAAAGAAGAAGAAGAAGAAGAAGAATAGAAGATGAAGAAGAAGAAGAAGAAGAATAAGAAGAATAAGAAGAAGAAAGAGAGAAAAAGATAGAAGTAATATAAAGAAGATGAAGAAAGAAGAAGAAGAAAGAAAGAAGATGATGAGGAAGAAGAAGAAAGAAGAAGAAGAAGAAGAAAGAAGAAGATAAAGAAGAAGAAGAAGAAAGAAGGAGAAGTAGAAAAACGAAGAAGAGGAAAAAAGAAGAATGAAGAAGAAGAACAAGAAGAAGAAAAAAGATACGAAGAAAGAAGAAGATGAAGATGACAGAAGAAGAAGAAGAAAGAAAAATAAGAAGAAAGAAGAAGAAGAAGGACGAAGAAAAAGTAGAAGAAGAAAAAAGAAGAAGAAAAATAAGAAGACAAAGAAGAAGAAAAACAAAGATGAATAAGAGGAAGAAGAAGAGGAAGAAGACAGAAGAAGAAGAAAAAAGAACAAAAGTAGAAGAACAAAAAAAAGATGACAGAAGAAGTGGAAGAAAGAAGAAGAAGAAGAAGAAGAAGAAGATGATGATGATGAAGAAGAAGAAATATGAACAAAAAGAAGAGGAAGAAGAACAAGGACAAGACAAGAAAGAAGAAGAAGAAGAAGAAGAAGAAGTAGTAGTAGAAGAAGAAGAAGAAGAAGATAGAAGAAGAAAAAGAAAGAAGAAAGAAAAAGAAAAAGAAAGAAAAGGACAAACGAAGTAGCAGAAAAAGGAACAAGAAGAAGAAGTGGAAAAAGAAGAAGGAATGGAAGAAGAATAATAATGATAAGAAGAAGGAGAGAGGGAATAAAGAAGAAGAAGAAGAACAAATAAGAAAGAAGAAGAAGAAGAAAAAAGAAGAAGAAGCAAGAAGCAGAAGAAGATAGAAGAAGAAGAAAAGAAGAAGAAAGAATAAGGAGAAGAAGAAGAAGAAGAAAGAACAAGAAGAAGAAGAAGAAGGAAAAAAGAAGAAGTTGCAAAAGAAGAAGAGAAAGAAGAAGAAAAAGAAAGATCAAGAAGTAGAAGAAGAAGAAGGTAAAGAAGAAGATGAAGTAAAAGATAAAAGAAGAAGGAGAAAGAAGAAGAAGAAAGAAGAAGAAGAAGAAGAAAGTAGAAGAAGACAAAAGAAGGGGAAGAAAGAAAAAGAAGAAGAACAGAAAAAAAGATGTATGAAGAAAAAGAAAGAAGTACAAGAAAGAAGTAGGAAGAAGAAGATGAATAAAGAAGATGAAGAAGAAGATGAAGAAGAAAGAAGAAGAAGAAGAAAGAAGAAGAGGGAAGAAGAAGGAGAAAAAAGATAATAAAGAAAGATAAAGAAGAAGAAAAAAAAAAGAAGAAGAAGAAGAACAAGAAGGAAGAAGAAGAAGAAAATAAAGAAGAAGAAGAAAGAAGAAGAAGAAGAACAAGAAGGAAGAAGAAGAAGAAAATAAAGAAGAAGAAAGAAGATAAAGACGAAGAAGTAAGAAGAAGACAAAGAAAGAAGAAGAAGAAAGAAGATATAGAAGAAAGAAGACGAAGATAAATGAAGAAGAAGTGGAACGAAGAAGAAGAAGAAGAAAAAGCAGAAGAATAAAGAAGAAGAATAAAGTAGAAGGAGAAAAAAGAAAAAAAAGAAGAAAGAGGACGAAGAAGAAGAAGAAGAAGAAGAAGAATGTAGAAGAAGAAGAAGAAGAAGAAGAAGAAGACGACGAAGAAGAAGAAGTAGAAAAAGAAGAAGAAGAAAAAGAACAAGTAGAAGAAGAAGAAGAAGAAGAAGAAGAAGAAGAGGAAGAAGAAGATAGAAGAAGAAAAAGAAAGAAGAAAGAAGAGGAAAAAGAAAGAAGAAACAGACGAACGATGAAGCAGAAAAAGGAACAAGAAGAAGAAGTGGAAAAAGAAGGAGGAAGAAGAATAATAAGAAGAAGAAGAAGAGAGGGAATAAAGAAGAAGAAGAAGCAAGTAACAGAAGAACATAGAAGAAGAAGAAGAAAAGAAGAAGAAAGAAGGAGAAGGAGAAGAAGAAGAAGAAGAAGAAAAAACAAGAAGAAGAAGGAAAAAAGAAGAAGTACCAAAAGAAGAAGTGGAAGAAGTAGAAAAGAAAGATCAAAAAGTAGAAGAAGAAGAAGGCAAAGAAGAAGATGAAGTAGAAGATAAAAGAGGAAGGAGAAAGAAGAAGAAGAAAGAAGAAGAAGAAGAAGAAGAAGAAGAAAGAAGAAGAAGGCAGAAGAAGGGGAAAAAAGAAAAAGTAGAAGAATAGAAAAAAAGATGTATGAAGAAGAAGAAAGAAGTAGAAGAAAAAAGAAGAAGAAGTAGGAAGAAGAAGAAAATGAATAAAGAGGACGAACAAGAAGATGAAGAAGAAAGAAAAAGACGAAGAAAGAAGAAGAGGGAAGAAGAAGGAGAAATAAGATAATAATGAAAGATAAAGAAAAAGAAAAAGAAAGAAGAAGAGGAAGAAAAAGAAGGAAGAAGATGAAGAAAATAAAGAAGAAGATGAAAGAAGAAGACAAAGAAAGAAGAAGAAGAAAGAAGATATAGAAGAAAGAAGAAGAAGATAAACGAAGAAGAAGACGAAGAAAGAAGAAGATCAAAGAAGAAGAAAAAGTAGAAGAATAAAGAAAAAGAATAAAGTAAAAGAAGAAAGAAGAAGAAGAAGAAGAAGAAGAAGAAAGAGGAGGAAAAAGAAGAAGAAGAAGAAAAAGATGAAGAAGAAGAATGAGAGGAAGAAAAATTAGAAAAAGAAAAAGAAGAAGAAAATTGAGAAGAAGAAGAAGAAGATTGAGAAGAAGAAGAAGAAGAAGATGATGATGATGATGTAGAAGTTGAAGAAGAAGAAGAAGAAAAAGAAGAAGAAGAAGATGAAGAAGTTGAAGAAGTTGAAGAAGAATAGGAAGAAGAAGTGGAAGAATAAGAAGAAAAAGAAGATGAAGAAAAAGAAGAAGAAGAAGATGAAGAAGTTGAGGAAGTTGAAGATGAAGATGAAGAAGAAGATGAAGAAGTTGAAGAAGTTGAAGATGAAGATGAAGAAGTAGATGAAGAAGAAGAAGAAAAAGAAGAAGAAAAAGACAAAGAAAAAGAAGAAGAAGAATAAAAAGAAGAAGAAGAGGAAAAAGTAGAAGAAGAAGACAAAGAAGAAGAATAAGAAGAAAAAAAAAATAAAAAAGTAGAAGAATGAAGAAGAAAGAAATACAAGAAGGTAGAAGAAGAAGAAGAAGAACAATGAAGAAGATGAAGAAGAAGAAGAAGAAGTGGAGGAAAGAGGAAGGAGAATAAGAAGAAGAAAAATAAGAAGTAGAGGAAAAAGAAAAGGAAGAAGAAGAGAAAGAAGAAGAAGAAAGAAGAAGGAAGAAGAGGAAGATGAATAAAGAAAAAGAATAAGAAAGAAGATGAAAGAAGAAGAAGGAAGAAAAGAAAGAAGATGGAAATGAAGGAAAAAAAGAAGAAAAGGAAAGAAAAAGAAGAAGAAGAAGAAGAAGGAAGAAGAAGAAGGAAATAAAGAAGAAGAAGAAGCAGAAAGAAGAAGAAGAAAGAAGAGAAAGAAGAAGAAGAAGAAGGAAGAAGAAAGAGGAAGAAAAGAAAGAAGAAGAAGAGGAAGAAAAAAAGAGAAGAAGAAGAAGAAGAAAAAAGAAGAAGAAGAAGAAGAAAAAGAAGAAGTAGGAGAAGATGAAGAAGAAGAAGATAAGAAGAAGAAGAAGAAAAATGAGAATAAAAAAGATGAAGAAGAACAAAAAGAACGAAGAGGAAGACGATATAAGAAGAAGAAAAAAGAGGAAGAAGATGAAGAAGAGGAAGAATAAAGAAGATAAAGAAGGAAAAAGAAGAAAGAAAAAGAAGACAAAAGAAGAAGAGGAAGAAGAAATAGAAAAAAAATAAGAGGACAAGAAGGAAGAAAGAATACCAAAGAAGAAGAAGAAAGAGTAAAGAAGAAAGAATAAACTGAAGAGCAAAGAAGAGGAAGAGGAAGAAGAAGAAGAAGAAGAAGAAGAAGTAGTCGAGAAAAAAGAAGAGGAAGAGTAAGAAGAAGAAGTAGAAACAAATGAAAAAAAGAAAAGAAAATGATGAAGAAGAAGAAGAAAGAAGAAGAATAAGAAGAAGTAGAATAATAAATAAGAAGAACAAGAATAAGAACAACAAGAAGAAGAAAGAATCAGGAGGAGAAGAAGAAGAAGAAGAAGAAAGAAGAAGAAGAAGATCATGAAGAAGAAATAAGAAGAATAAGAAGAAGAAGAAGAAGAAGAAGAAGAAGAGAAAGAAGATGAAGAAGAGGAAGAGGAGGAAGAAGAAGAAAAAGAAGAAGGGTAGGAAGAAAAAAGGTGCTGAAGAAAGAAGAAGGAAGAAAAATAAGAAAAAAAGCTTAAGAAAGAAGAAGAAGAGAATAGTAGAGGAAGAAGAAGAAGAAGAAAGAAGAAACAGAAGGAAGAATAAGAAGTAAAAGATGAAGAAGAAGAAGAAAAAGAATAATAATAAGAAAAAACCAACCAGAAGAAAGAAGAAGAAGAAAGAAGAAGAACGAAGAAGTAGAAGAAAGAAGAAGAAGGAGAAGAAGAAGAAGAAGAAGAAGAAGAAGAAGAAGAAAGGCTATGAAGAATTTGTAAAACAAGAAAGAAGAAGAAGAAGAAGAAGAAGAAAGAAGAAAGAAGAATAAGAAGTAGAACTAGAAGTTGAAGAAGTATAAGAAAAAGATGAAGAAGAAGAAGAGAAGAAAGTAGAAGAAGTAAAAGATGAAAGAAGAAGAAGAAAAATAAGAAAGAAGAAATAAGAAGTAGTAGAGGAAGAACAAGAATAAGAACAAGAAGATGAAGAAGAAGAAGAAGAGAAGAAAGTAGAAGTAAAAGATGAAAGAAGAAGAAGAAGAAGAAAGAAAAAGTAGAAGAAAGAAGAAGATGGAAGAAGAAGAAGAAAAAAAAGAAAGAAGAAATAAGAAGTAGTAGAAGAGGAACAAGAACAAGAACAAGAAGATGATGAAGAAGAAGAAATAAGAAGAAGTAGTAGAAGAAGAACAAGAACAAGAACAAGAAGATGAAGAAGAAGAAGAAGAAGAGAAGAAAGTAGAAGTAAAAGATGAAAGAACAAGAGGAAGAAGAAAGAAGAAGTAGAAGAAAGAAAAAGAAGGAAGAAGAAGAAGAAAGATGAAGAAGAAGATGATGATAGAAAAAGAAGAAAGGAGGAAGAATAAGAGAAAAGAAGAAGAAGAAGTAGAATAAGAAGAAGAAAAAATTGAAGAAGAAGAAGAAGAAAATGAATAAGAAGAAGAAGAAGATATACAAAGAAGAAGAAAAAAGAAGAAGGAAGAAGAAGACGAACAAAGAAGAAGAAGAAGAAGAAGAAAGAGGAAGAAAGAAGAATAGGAAGCAATCAGTTGAAGAAAGAAGATTAAAAAGAAAAAAGAGGAAGAAGAAGAAGAAGAACAAGAAAGAAGAAGAAGAAAAAGGAGAAGAAGAAAGAAAAAGAAGAAGAAGTAGGAGAGAAAACAAGAAGAAGATAAAGAAAGAAGAAGAAGAGGAAGATGAAGAAGAAGAAGAAGAAGAAGAAGAAGAAGAAGAAGAAGAAGAAAAAGAAGTAGAAGAAGAAAGAAGAAAAAGAAGAAGAAGTAAAAGAAGAAGAAAGTACAAGAACAAAGAAGAATGATGTAAAAAGAAGAAAGAAGAAGAAGAAGAATGAAGAAGAAGAAAAAGAAGAAGAAAAAGAAAAGTGGAGAAGAGGAAGGAGAAGAAGAAAGATAAAGAGCAAAGAAGAAAGAAGAAAGTGAGACAAAGAAGAAGAAGAAGAAAGGGGAAAGAAGAGGAAGAAGAAGAAGAAGAAGAAGAAGAAGAAGAAGGAGAAGAAGAAGAAAAAGAAAGAAGGAAGAAGAAAGAAGGAAGAAGAAGAAGAATAAAGATGAATGAAGAGTAAGAAAGAAGTAAAAGTTGAAAGAAGAAGAAGAAGAAAGAGGAAAGAAAAGAAAGAAGAAGAAAAAGAAGAAGAAGAAGAAGAAGTAGAATGAAGAAAAAGTAGAAGAAGAAAAAAGAAGAAGAAGAAGAAAGAAGAAGAATAAAGAAACAATAGAAGAAAAAATAATAAGAAGAAGAAGAATGTTGAAGGAGAATAAGAAGAAGAAGAAGAATGAAGACGAATAAAGAAAAATAAGAAAGATGAAGAAGGAAAAAGAAGCAAAAAGAAGAAGAAGGTGGAGGTAGAAGAAGAAAAACGAAGAACAAGAAAGAGAACAAGAGGAAGTTTATAACAAGAAAGAAGATGAAGAAAAAAAAGAAAAAAAAAGAAAGAAGAAGAAAGAAGATGAAGAAGAAAGAAGAAGAAGAAGAGAAGAAAAAAAAAAGAAAAAAGAAGAAGAAGAAGTTGACAAAAGAAGAAGAAGAAAGAAGAATTTTAGGAAATAAGAAGAATAAGATGAAGAACAAGAAGAAAGATGGAGAAGAAGAAAGAAGAAGAAGTAAAAGAAGACAAAGAAGTAAGAAGAAGAATAAAAAGAAAAAAACAAGAATAGAAAGAAGAAGTAGAGGATGAAGAAGAAGAAGAAAATGAAGGAGAAGTAGAACAAGAAGAAAGAGGAAGATGAAGAAGAAGAAGAAGAAGAAGAAGAAGAAGAAGAACAAAGTTGAAGAACAAGAAGAAGAAGAAAGAAAAAGACGAAAAAGAAGAAGAAGAAAGAAGTAGAGGAAGAAAAAAAAGAAAAAGAAGAAGAAGAAGAAAGAAAAAGAAGTAGAAGAAGAAAGAAGAAGAAGAAAATGAAGAAGGAAGAGGAAAGAGTAGAAGAGGAAGAAACACGAAGAAGAAGAAGAAGAAAGAAAAAGAGAAAAGAATAAGAAGAATATTGAAGAAGAAGAAAAAAAATGAGAGGAAGAAGAAAGAAGTAGAAAAATGTAGAAGAAGAACGAAGAAGAAAAAAGAAGATGACGAAGAAAAAAGAAGAACATAGAAGGAGAAGAAGAAGAAAGAAGAAGGAAAAAGAAGAAGAAACGAGAAGAATAAAAAGAAGAAGAAGTACAAAGGGGAAGGAAGAAAAAGAAGAAAGAAGAAGGAAGAAGAAGAAGAATAAAGAAGTAGAAGAAGAAAGAAGAAGGAGAAAGAAGAAGGACAAGAAGAAAGAAGTACACGAAAGAAGAAGAAAAAGAAAGTCGAAAAAGAAGAAGAAGATAGAAGTAGAAGAAAGAAGAAGAAGAAGAAGATGAAGAAGAAATTCTATAAAGAAGAAGAAGAAAGAAGAAGAAGAAGAAGAAAAAAGAATAAGTAGAAGTAGAAGAAAGAAGAAGAAGGAGAAGAAGAAGAAGATGAAGAAGAAGAAAGTTGAAAAAGAAGAAGAGGAAGAAAGATTGAGAAAAAGAAAAAGAAGAAAGAAGAACAACAAGACGAAGAAGTTGAGGAAGAAGAAGGGGAAGGAGAAGGAGAAAAATGAAGAAGAAGAACAACATGAAGAGGGAGTAGATAAAGAAGAAGAAGAAGAAGGGGAAGAAGAAGAAGAACAAAAAAGAAGAGAAAAAAAAGAAAGATGAGAAAGAAAAAGGAGAAAAATGAAGAATTAGAAAGAAGTAGAAGAAGAATGAAGAAGAGGATGAAGAGGAAAAGAAGGATAAGAAGAAAAAAGATGAAAAAGAAAGAAGGAAGAAAAAAAGAATAAAGAAAAAGGAAGAAAAAGAAGAAGAAAGATGATAAAGAAGAAGAAGAAGAAGAAGAAAATAAAAGAAGAAAAAGAGGAAGACGAAGAAAAAAGAAGGAGAATGAAGAAGAAGAAAGAAGAAGTAGAAGAAGGAAGTAGAAGAAAGAAGAAGGGGAATTAAGAAGAAGAATAAAGCCGAAAAAGAAGAAGAACAAAGAAGTAAAAGAAAGAAGAAGAAGAAAAAGGAGAAGAAGAAACTCGAAAAAGAAGAAGGAAGAAGAAGAAGAAGAAGAAGAAAGAAGAAGCAGAATAAAGAATAAGAAGAAGAAGAAGAAGAAGAAGAAGAATAAAGTTGAAAAAAAAAGAGAACATGAAAGAAGAAGGAGAAGAAAAAGAAAGAAGAATAAGAAGAAAGAAGAACAAGAAGAAGAAGATGTAGAAGAAGAAGAAAAGGAAGAAGAAGGAGAAAGATGAAGAAGAAGAATTGGAAGATAAAAGAAGAAGTAGAATGAAGAAGAAGAAAGAAGAAGAAGAAAGAAAAAGACGTAAGAAGAAGAAGATGAATAAAGAAGAAAAAGAAGAAGATGAAGAAGAAAAAGAAGAAAAAATAATAATAAGAAGGAGAAAGTTGAAGAAGAAGAAGAAGAACATGAACAAGAACAAAGAAGAAGAAGAAAAAGAAAGAGCAAGATGGATGAATAAGAAGATGAGTAAAAGAAGAAGAAGAAGAAGAAAGAGGAAGAAGAATAAAGAAGAAGAAGAAAGAAAGAGGAGAAGAAGAAAGAAGCAGAAAAGGGAAGAAGAAGAAGAAAGAAGAAGAAGAAGAAGAAGATGAAGAAGAAGAACGAAGAATGAAGAAGAAGAAGAAAAAGAAAGAAGAAGAATAAGAAAGAAAGAGAAGAATGAAGAAAAAGAATAAAGAAAACGAAGAAAGAAGAAGAAGAAGAAAGAAGAAGAAGAAGAAGAAGAAGAACGAAGAAGAAGAAGATGAAGAACGAAGAAGAAGAAGAAGAAGAAGAAGAAGAAGAAAGAAGAGGCAGAAGAAGAAAGAAGAAAAAGAAGAAGAAAGAAGAAAAAGAAGAAGAAGAAGAGAAGAAGAAGAAGAAGAAGAAGAAGAAAAAGAAAAAAAAGAAGTAGAAGAAGAGGAACAAGAAGAAAGAAGAAGAGGAAGAAGAAGAAAGAAGATGAGATGAAAGAAGAAGATGAAAAAAAAGAAGAATTAAGAAGAAGAAAGAAGAAGAAGAAGAAGAAGAAAAAGAAGAGGAAGAAGAAAAAGATGAAGAAGATGAAGAAAATAAAAGAAGAAGATGAAAGAAGAAGAAGAATGAAGAAGAAGAAGAAAAATAAGAAGAAGAAGAAGAAGAAGAAAGAAGATGAATAAAGAAAAAAAAGAAGTAGAAGAAAGAAGAAGAGAAAGAAGTAGTAGAAGAAGAAGAAAGAAGAAGAAGAAGAAGAAGAAGAAGAGGATGAAGACAAAGAAAGAAGACGAAGAAGAAGAAGAAAAAAGAAGAAGAAGAAGAAAAAGAAGAAGAAGAAAGAAGAATAATAAGAAAAGAAAGAAGTAGAAGAAGAATAAGAAGAAGAAAACAAAAGAAAGAGAAGAAAAAAAAGATGGAAAAAGAAGAAAGAACAATAAAAAAAGGAGGAAGAAGAAGAAAATAGAAGAAGTAGAAAAAAGGGGAAGAAAGATTAAGATGAAGAAAGAAGATGAAGAAGACCAAGAAAAAGAAGAAGAAGATGAAGAAGAAGAAGGAGAAGACGAAGAAGAAGAAAAACAAAAAAGAAGTAGAATTAAGAACACGAAAGAAGAAGTAGAAGAAAGAAAAAGAAAGAAGAAGTAAGAAGAAGAAGAAAGAAGAAGAAGAAGAAGAAAGAAGAAGAGGAAGAGGAGAAAGAAGAACGAAGAAGAAGAAGAAGAAAGTAAGAAAAGAAAGAAGAAGAAAGAAGAAGAAAGAAGAAGAACAAGAACGAAGAAGAGGAAGAAGAACAAGAAGATTGAAGAAGAAGAAATAAAGAAGGAAGAAAGAGGAAGAAGAAGAAGAAGAAGAAGAAGAAGAAGAAGAAGAAAGAAGAACAAGAAGAAGATGAAAGAAGAAGAAAAAGAAGAAGAAAAAAAAGAAGAAGAACAAGAACAAAGAAGAAGCAGAATGAAGAAGAAGATGAAGAAAGAACAAGAAGGAAGAGGAAGAAGATGAGTAAAGAAAAAGAAAAAGATGATGATGATGATGAAAGAAGAAGATGAAGAAAGAAGAAGTAGAAATGAGGAAGAAGTAGAAATAAGTAAAAAATGGTAGAAGTAGAAGAAAGAAGAAGAACAAGAAGAAGAAGAAATTAAAAGAAGAAGAAATTGAAAGAAGAAGATGAAAGAGGAAGAAGAATGAAGAAGAAGAAGAAGAAAAAGAACAAAGAAGAAGAAGAAAAATAAGATAGAAGAAGAAGAAGAAGAAAAAGAAGAAGCAGAAGGGTAGGAAGAAAGAATATGCAGAAAAAAGGAGAAAGAAAATGAGGAAGGAAGAAGAAGATAGAAAAAGATGATGAAAGAAAAAGAATAAGAAGAAGAAGAAAGAAAAAGAAGAAGAAAAAGAAGAAGAAGAAGGTGAAGAAGAAGATGAAGAAGAAAAAGAAGAAGAAGAAGAAAGAAGAGGAAGAGGAAGAAGATGGAGAAGAAGAAGAAAGAAGCATAATAAGAAAGAAGAAAGAGAAAGAAGGAGAATAGGAAAGAAGAAGAAGAAGAAGAATGAAGAAAAAGATGAAGAAGAAGAAGGAAGAGGAAGAAGAAGATGAAGAAGTAGAAAGAAGAAGAAAAAGAAGAAGAACAAGAAAGAAGGAGAAGAAGAAAGAAAGATAAGAAAGAAGAATAAGAAGAAGAGAAGAAGAAAGAAGAAGAAGAGGGAAGAAAGAGAAGAAAAAAGAAGAAGGAAAAAAAGGAGAAAAAGGAAGAAGAAGAAGACAAAAGAAGAAGAAGAAGAAGAGGAAGAAGAAAGAAGAAGAAGTAGAAGAAAAAAGATGAAGAAGAAAAAGAAGAATAGAGGAGAAGAAGAAGAAGGTAGAAAGGAAGAAGAAGAAGAAAAGAAGAAGAGGAAAAAGAAGAAGAAGAAGAAGAAGAAGAAATAAGAAAATCAAAGAAAAAGAAGAAGAAAGAAGGAAGATGACGTAGAAAGAAGAAGAAGAAGACGAAGAAGAAGAACGAAGAACAATAAGAAATGGAGGAAGTAGAAGTAATAGAAGAAGAAGAAGAAAGAAGAAGAGGAAAGAAGAAGAAGAAGAAGAAGAATAAAAACAAAAAGGAAGGAGAAGAAGAAAGAAAAAGAAAGGAAGCAGGGGAAAGAAGAAAAAAGAATGAAGAACACGAAGAAGAAGCGGAAGAGTGAGAAGAATAAGAAGAAGAAAAAGAAAGAAGAGGAAGCAGAAGAAGAAGAGGAAGAAGAGAAAGAAGAAGAAAAAGAAGTAGATGAAGATGAAGAATAAGAAGAAAGGAGAAGAAGAAGAAGAAGAAGAAGAAGAAGAAGAAGAAAGAATAAGAAGAAGAAGAAGAAGAAAGAATAAGAAGAAGAAGAAGAAGAAAGAAGAAGTAAAAGAAGTTGAAGAAGAAGAAGGAGAAGAAAAGTTAAGAAGAGGAAAGATATTAATAATGAAGAACATAAAGAAAAAAGAAGAAAATAGTAGAAGAAGAAGAAGAAGAAGAATAAGAGGAAGGATAAGAAGAAAGTAGCTGAAGAAGAAAGAAGAATGAAGAAAAAGAAGATAAAGAAGAAGAAGTTGAAGAAGGAGAATGAAGAAGAAGAAGAAGAAGAATAGGGACAAGAAGAAGAAAGAAGAAGGCAAAGAAGAAGAAAGAAGTGGAAGAAAGAGGAAGGAGAAGAAGAACAAGAAAAAAGACAGAAGAGGAAAAAGAAGAAAGTTGAAGCAGAATAAGGAGGAGAAGAAGAAAGAAGTGGAAGAAAGAGGAAGGAGAAGAAGAACAAGAAAAAAGACAGAAGAGGAAAAAGAAGAAGAAGAAAGTTGAAGCAGAATAAGGAGGAGAAGAAGAAAGAAGAAGAAGAAAATGAAGAAAGCAGAACATGGAGGAGAAGAAGAAAGATGAAAACAAAAAAAAAGGAAGAAGAAAAAGATGAAGAAGAGGAAGAAAGAAGGAGAAAGAAGAAGAAGAACAAGAAAGAAGAAGAAAGAAGTTGAAGAACAAAGGAGAATACGAAAATAGTAGAAGTTGAAAAAAGAAGAAGAAAGAAAAAGTAGTAAAATAAAGTAGAAGAGGAAGAAAGAAGAAGAAGAAGAGGAAGAAGAAGAAGAAGAACAAGAGGAAGATGATGAAAAAGATGAAGAATAAAATGATGAAAGAAGAAAAAAAAGAAACAAGAAGAAGAGGAAAGAAGATGAAGAAAGAAGAAGAAGGAAGAAGAAGAAGAAAGAAGAAGAAGAAGAAGAAGAAGAAGAAGAAGAATGAAGAAGAAGAATAAAGAAGAAGAATAAAGAAGAAGAACAGTGAAAAAGAAGAAAAGAGAAGAAGAAAGAAGAAGAAGAAAGAAGAAGAAGAAGAAAGAAAAAGAAAGATAGGATGAAGAAAGAAGAAGAAGATGAAGAAGGAAGAAAGAGAAGATTAAGAAGAAATAGAAAGAGGAAGCATAATAGGAATAATGAAGAAGAAGAGGAAGAAAGAAGAAGAAGATGAAAGAAGAAAAGGAAAGAAGAAGAAAATGGAAGAAGAAAAAGAAAGAAGAAGAAAGAAGAATAAATAGAAGAAGAAGAAGAACAGAGAAGAAGAAGAAGAAGAAAAAGAAGAAGAAGAAGAAGAAGGAGAAAGAAGAGAGAAGAAGAACAACAAAGCAAAGGAAGTAGAAAAAATAAGAAGAAAGAAGAATATGAGGAATGATGATGAAGAAAGAAGATTCAGAAGAAAGATGAAGAATAAGAAGAAGAAGAAACAAGAAGATGAAGGAGTAGAAGAAAGAAGAAGAAAATGAAGATGAAGAAGAAAAAGTAGAAAGAAGAAGAAGAACTAAGAAGAAGAAAATGAAGAAAAAGAAGAAGAAGAAGAAAAAGAAAGGAGAAGAAGTAGAAGAAGAAAATGAAAGCAAAAGAAGAAGAAAAGAAGAAGGAAGAACTAGAATAAGAAGAAAAAGAAAAAAAGAGGAAGAAGAAAAAATAGAAAAAGAAAGAAGAAGAAGAAAGAGGATGAAGAAGAAAGAAGATGAAGAAGAAGAACAAGAAGAATAATAAAGAAGAAGAAGAAGAAAGAGGAAGAAGAAGAGAAGAAGAGAAGAAGAAGAAGAAGAAGATTAAGAACAAAGAAGAAAAAAAAGAAGGAAGAAGTAAAACAAAGATAGAAGAATAAGAAGAATGAGAAAAGAAAAGAAAGAAGAAGAAGAAGAAGCAAAAGAAGAAGAAGAAGAAGAAGAAGAAGCAAAAGAAGAAGAAGAAGAAGAAGAAGACAAAGAAGAAGAAAGAAGAAGAAGAAGAAGAAGAAGAAGAAGAAGAAGAAGAAGAAGAATAAAGAAGAAAGAAGAGGAAGAAGAAGAGGAAGAAGAAGAAGAAAAAGAAGAAGAAGAAGAATAAATAGATAAAGAAGAAAGAAGAAGAAGAAGAATGAGGAAGAAAGAAGAAGAAGAAGAAGAATAATAAGGCAAAAAAGAAAGAAGAAGAATAATAAGAAGCAGAAGAAGAAGAAGAAGAAGAAGAAGAAGAAGAAGAGGAAGAAGAAGAAGAAGAAGAAGAAGAAGAGGAAGAAGAAGAAGAAGAAGCAGAAGGAAAAGGAGAGGAAAATCAAGAAAAAGAAGAAGATGAAGAAGAAGAAGTAGAAGAAGAACATAAAGAATAAAGAAGAAGAAAAAGAAAGAGAGAAGAAACAAGAAGAAGAAGAAGAAGAAGAAAGAAGAAGAACCAAGAAGAAGAAGAAGAAGAAGAAGAAGAAGAAGAAGAACATAAAGAATAAAGAAGAAGAAGAGGGAAAGAAGAAGAAAGAAGGAGAAAGAAGAAGAAGACAGAAGAAAGAAAAAGAAAGAAGAAAAACAAAAAAGAGGAAGAAGAAGAAAGAAGTGGAAGAAGAAAGAAAAATAGGAAGAAGAAGAAAGAAGAAGAAAGAAGAGAAAGAAGAAAGATTAAGATGAAGTAGAAATAAGAAGAAGAAGAAGAAAGTTGAAGAAGATTGAAAGAAGAAGAAGAAGAAGGAAGAGAAGAAGATGGAGTAAGAAGAAGAAGTAAGAACAAGAAGAAAGAAGAAGAAGAAAAATGAAGAAGGGAGAATAATAAGAAGCAAAAAGAAGAAGAAGAGAGAAGAAAAAGAAGCAAGAAGAAGAAGAAATAAGAAGAAGGAAGAAGAAGAAGAAGAAGAATGAAGATGAAGATGTTGAAAGAAGAAGTAGAAGAAGAAAGAAGCAGAAGAGAAAGAGAAGAAGAAAGAATAAGAAGAAGTAGAAGAACAAAAGAAGAAGAAGAAGAAGAAGAAGAAAGAAGAAGTAGAAGAAGAAGAAAAGAATAAAGAAGAAGAAGAAGAAGAAGAAGGAGGAGAGAAAGAAGAAGAAGAAGTAGAAGAAGAAGGAAAAGAAAATGAAGAACAGAGAAGAAGAAAGGAAGAAAGAAGAAGAACAAGAAAGAAGAGGAAGATAGATGAAGATTATGAACGAAGAAAAAGAAGATGGATCGGAAGAAAGAAGATGAAGAAGAAGAAACAAAAGGAAGACAAAAATAGAAGAAGAAAGAAGAAGAACAAAGAAAAAAGAAGAAGGAAAAAAGTAAAAGAAAGAAGAAGAAGATGAAGGAGGAAAGAGGAGAAAGAAGAAGAAGAAGAAGAAGAAGAAGTAGAAGATGAAAGAAAAGAAGAAGAAGAAGTAGAAGATGAAAGAAAAAGAACAATGAAGAAAGAAGAAAAAAGAAGAAGAAAGAAGAAAAAAATGGAAAAGAAGAAGAAAGAGGAAAGAGGAAGAAGAAGAAGAAGAAGCGGAAGAAAAAGAAGAAGAGGAAGAAAAACAAGAAGAAGAAAGAAGAAGATAGAAGAAGAAGGACGACGAAAGAACAAAGAGGGGGGGAAGATGAAAGAAGAAGAAGAAGAAAGAAGAAAAAGAAAAAAGAAGAAGGCAAAAAAAAGAAAGAAGAAGAGGAAGAAAGAAGAAGAAGAAGAAGAAGATGAAGAAAGAAGAAGAAAGAAGAAGAAGAACAAAGAAGAAAGAAAAAGAAAGAAGAGGAAGAAGAAAACAGAGGAAGAGGAAAGAAAGAAGAAAGAAGAAAGAAAAAGAAAGAAAGAAAGAAGAAAGAAGAAGAAGATGAAGAAGGAAGAAGGAGAATATTAAAAAGAAAAAGAAAGAGGAAGCATAAGAGGAAGAATGAAGAAGAAGAGGAAGAAGAAGAAGAAGATGAAAGAAGAAAAGAAAGAAGAAGAAAATGGATGAAGAAAAAGAAAGAAGAAGAAAGAAGAAGAAGAAAAAAGAAGTAGGAGAAGAAGAAGAACAGAGAAGAAGAAGAAGAGAAGAAGAAGAAGGAGAAAGGAGTGGAAGAAGAAACAACAAAGCAAAGGGAAGTAGAAAAAATAAGAAGAAAGAAGAATATGAGGAAAGATGATGAATTAAGAAGATTTAGAAGAAAGATGAAGATGAAGAATAAGAAGAAGAAGAAGAAACAAGAAGACAAAGGAGTAGAAGAAAGAAGAAGAAAATGAAGATGAAGAAGAAAAAGTAGAAAGAAGAAGAAGAACTAAGAAGATGAAAATGAAGAAAAAGAAGAAGAAAAAAGAAGAAGAAGAAGAAGAAAAAGAAAAGAAGAAGAAGAAGAAGAAGAAAAAGAAAAGAGAAGAATTAGAAGAAGAAAATGAAAGCAAAAGAAGAAGAAAAGAAGAAGAAAGAACTAGAATAAGAAGAAAAAGAAAAAAAGAGGAAGAAGAAAAAATAGAAGAAGAAAGAAGAAGAAGAAAGAGGATGAAGAAGAAAGAAGATGAAGAAGAAGAACAAGAAGAATAATAAAGAAGAAGAAGAAGAAAGAGGAAGAAGAAGAAGAGAAAAAGAGAAGAAGAAGAAGAAGAAGAAGAAGAAGATTAAGAACAAAGAAGAAAAAAAAGAAGGAAGAAGTAAAACAAAGATAGAAGAATAAGAAGAATGAGGAAAGAAAAGAAAAAAGAAGAAGAAGAAGCAAAAGATGAAGAAGAAGAAGAAGACAAAGAAGAAGAAAGAAGAAGAAGAAGAAAAATAAGAAGAAGAAGAAGAAGAAGAAGAAGAAGAAGAAGAAGAAGGAGAAGAAGAACAACAAAGAAGAAAGAAGAAGAAGAAGAAGAGGAAGAAGAAGAAGAAAAAGAAGAAGAAGAAGCATAAATAGATAAAGAAGAAAGAAGAAGAAGAAGAAGAATAATAAGACAAAGAAGAAAGAAGAAGAAGAAGAAGAAGAAGAAGAAGAGGAATAAGAAGAAGAAGAAGTAGAAGGAAAAGGAGAGGAAAATCAAAGAAGAAGAAGAAGAAGTGAAGAAGAACATAAAAAATAAAGAAGAAGAAGAAGAAAGAAGAAGAAACAATAAGAAGAAGAAGAAGAAGAAAGAAGAAGAAAGAAGAAGAAGAAGAAGAAGAAGAAGAAAGAAGGAGAAGAAGAAGAAGAACATAAAGAATAAAGAAGAAGAAGAGGAAAGAAGAAGAAAGAAGAAGAAAGAAGGAGAAAGAAGAAGAAGACGACAGAAGAAAGAAAAAGAAAGAAGATGAAAAAAGAGGAAGAAGAAGAAAGAAGTTGAAGAAGAAAGAAAAATAGGAAGAAAAAGAAAGAAGAAGAAAGAAGAGAAAGAAGAAAGATGAAGATGAAGTAGAAATAAGAAGAAGTAGAAGAAGAAGAAAGTTGAAGAAGATAAAAGAAGAAGAAGAATGACAAGAAGAAGATGGAGTAAGAAGAAGTAAGAACAAGAAGAAAGAAGAAGAAGAAGAATGAAGAAGGGAGAACAATAAGAAGCAAAAAGAAGAAGAAGAAGAAGAAGAAGAAGAAATAAGCAAAAGAAGGAAGAAAAAGAAGTAAGAAGAAGAAAAGAAGGAAGAAGAAGAAGAAGAAGAAGAAAGAAGATGAAGAAGAAGTTGAAAGAAGAAGAAGTTGAAAGAAGAAGTAGAAGAAGAAAGAAGCAGAAGAGAAAGAGAAGAAGAAAGAATAAGAAGAAGTAGAAGAAGAAAGAAGAAGAAGAAGAAGAAGAAAGAAGTAGAAGAAGAAGAAGAAAAGAATAAAGAAGAAGAAGAAGAAGATGAAGAAGAAGGAGAAAGAAGAAGAAGAAGAAGAAGAAGAAAAGCCAAAGAAATAAGAAGAAGAAGAAGAAGAAGAAGAAGAAGGAAAAGAAAATGAAGAACGGAGAAAAAGAAAAGGAAGAAAGAAGAACAAGAAAAAAGAGGAAGATAGATGAAGACTATGAACGAAGAAAAAGAAGATGGATGGGAAGAAAGAAGATGAAGAAGAAGAAACAAAAGGAAGACAAAAATAGAAGAAGAACAAAGAAAAAAGAAGAAGGAAAAAGTAAAAGAAAGAAAGAAGAAGATGAAG
>JAIUJO010000694.1:32500-45000 GCA_023846275.1 Vanilla planifolia | reverse complement strand
AGAAGAAGAAAAGCCAAAGAAATAAGAAGAAGAAGAAGAAGAAGAAGAAGAAGGAAAAGAAAATGAAGAACGGAGAAAAAGAAAAGGAAGAAAGAAGAAGAACAAGAAAAAAGAGGAAGATAGATGAAGACTATGAACGAAGAAAAAGAAGATGGATGGGAAGAAAGAAGATGAAGAAGAAGAAACAAAAGGAAGACAAAAATAGAAGAAGAAAGAAGAAGAACAAAGAAAAAAGAAGGAAAAAGTAAAAGAAAGAAAGAAGAAGATGAAGGAGGAAAGAGGAGAAAGAAGAGAAGAAGAAGAAGAAGAAGAAGTAGAAGATGAAAAAAAAGAATAATGAAGAAAGAAGAAAAAAGAAGAAGAAAGAAGAAAGAAGAAAGAAATGGAAAGTAGAAGAAAGAGGAAAGAGGAAGAAGAAGAAGAAGAAGAAGAAGAAGAAGAAGCGGAAGAAAAAGAAGAAGAGGAAGAAAAAGAAGAAGAAAGAAGAAGATAGAAGAATAAGGACGACGAAAGAACAAAGAGGGGGAAGATGAAAGAAGAAGAAGAAGAAAGGAGAAAAAGAAAAAAGAGGAATGCAAAAAAAAAATAAGAAGAGGAAGAGAGAAGAAGAAGAAGAAAAAGAAGAAGAAGAAGAAGAAGAAAGAAGAAGGAAAAAGAAAGAAGAGGAAGAAGAAAATAGAGGAAGAGGAAGAAAGAAGAAGAAAGAGGAGGTTCAGAAAGAAAAAGACGAAGAAGAAGAACGAAGAAGAAAGAAGAGGAAGAAGAAAATGAAGAAGAAGAAAAAAGAAGTAAGAAGAAGAATGAAGAAGAAGAAGAAGAATGAAGAAAAAGAAGAAGGAGAAAGAAGTAGAAGAAGAAAGAACAAGAAGAAAGATGAAGAAGAAAGAAGAAAGGAGGAGAAGAAGAAGAAAAAAGATGAAGAAGAAGAAAAAGTAGAAGAAAGAAGAAAAAGAAGCCCAAAGAAAAAGAAAGAAGAAGAAGAAAGAAGAAGACAGAAGAAAGGAAGTAAGAAGAAGAAAAAAGAAAAAGAAGAAGAAAGAAGATGAAGAAAAAGATTGAAGACGAAGAGGAAGAAGAAGAAAGAAGAAGTAGAAGAAGAAAGAAGAAAAAGAGAAAGACAAGAAGAAAGGATATGAAGAAGAAAGAAGAAGAGGAAAGACAAAGAAGAAGAAAGAAGAAAAAGAAGAAGCAGAAGAAAGAAGAAGAAGAAGAAGAAGAAGAAAGAAGAAGAAGAAGAAAGAAAAATAAGGAGAAGGCAAAGAAAGAAGAAGAAGTAGAAGAAGAAGAAGAAGAAGAAGAAGAAGAAGAAGAAGAAAATGAAGACAAAGAAGAAGAATAAGAAGAAGAAGAAAAAGAAGAAGAAGAAGAAGAATAAGAAGAAGAAGAAAAAGAAGAAGAAGAAGAAGAAGAAAATGAAGACAAAGAAGAAGAAGAAGAAGAAGAAGAAAATGAAGAATGAAGAAGAATAAGAAGAAAGAAGAAGAAGAAGAAAGAAGAGGAAGAAAAAAGAAGAAGAAAGAAGAGAAAGAAAGAAGAAGACAAAAAAATGAAGAAGAAGAAGGATAAGAAGAAACAAGATGAAGAAGAAGAAATAAAAAGAAGATAAAAATAAAAAAAGAAAGAAGAAGAATAAAGAGGAAGAAGAAGTAGAAGAAAGAAGAAGAAGAAGAAGAAGAAGAAGAAGAAGAAAAAGAAATAGATGAAGAAGAATTAAGGAGTAGAAGAAGAAGAAGAAGAAGAAGAAGAAGAACAATAAAAAAAGAAGAAGAAGAAAGAAAATGATGAGAGAAAAACACGAAGAAAGAAGAAGAAGAAGAAAGAAGAAGTAGAAAGAAGAAGAACATAGAAGAAGAATAAGGAAGAAGTAGAAAGAAGAAGAAAGAAGAAGAAAGAGAAAGGAGAAGAAGAATAAGAGGAAGAACAAGTACAAAGAACAAGAAGAAAGAAAAGAAAGAAAGAAGAAGAAGAAGAGAGAAGAAGAAGAAAGAAGAACAAAAAGAAAGAAGAATATAGACTAACAAGAAGAAAAAGAAAGAATAAGAAGATAAAAAAGGATAACAAGAAAATAGTTGAAGATGAAAGAAAAAAATGAAAGAAAAAGAAGCAGAAAGAAGAAGAAGAAAGAAGAGAAAGAATAAAGAAGAAGAAGAATCAGAATAAGAAAGAAGAGGAACAGAGAAGAAGAAGAATAAAAAAGAAATTAGAAGAAAGAAGACGAAGAAGAAGAAGAAGTAGAAGAAGAAGAAGAAGAAGAAAGAAGAAGAATGAGAAAAAGAAAGAAGAAGAAGAATATGAAGAGGAAGAAGAAAGAAAAAAAAAAGAGAAGAAGAAGAAAAAGAAGAAGAAGAAGAAAAGTACATGAAGAACAAAGAGGTAGAAGAATAGAGATGAAGAAGAAGAACGAAGAAAAAGAAGAAAGAAAAAGTAGAAATAAGAAGAAGAAGAATAATGAAGAACTAGAAAGAAGATGCACAAGAAAGAAGAAGAAGAAGAAGTAGAAGAAGAAAAAAGAAGAAGAAGAAGGTGAAGAAGAAAGAAGAATAAGAAGTAAAACGAAGGAGAAGAAGAAAGAATAAGAAGAAGAAGAAGAGGAAGAAGAACAAGAACAAGAAAGAAGAAGAAGAAAAAAGAGGAAGAACAAAGAAAAAAGAAGAAGAAAAAAGTAAAAAAAAAAGAAATAAAAAGAAGAAGAAAGAACAAAGAACAGAAAGAAGAAGAAGAAAAAGAAGAAGAGAAAGAAGATAGAAAAGGAACAACAAAGAAAGTAAAAGAAAAAATAAAGAAGAACAAGAAGAAGAAAAAAACAAGAAAGAAGAGAAAGAGGAAGAACAAGAGGAAGAAGAAGAAGAAGAAGAAGAAGAAGAAAAATGAAGAAGATGAAAGAAGAAGAAGAGGAAAAAAGAAGAAAGAGGAGGATGAAGAGAGATGAAGAAGAAGAAAAAAGAAAAAAATAAAAAGAAGAAGACGAAAAAAAATAAAGTAGAGTAAGAAAAGGAGAAGAAGAAGAAGAAGAAGAAAGTAGATGAAAGAAGAAGGCGAACAAAGAAGAAAGAAGAAAAAAAAAGTGGAAGAAGAAGAAAGAAGAGGAAGTAGAAAGAAAAAGATGAAGAAGAAGAATGAAGAAAAAACATAAGAAAGAAGAAAGAAGAAGAAGAAGAAGAATAAGAAAGAAGAAGTAAGAAAAAGAAGATACAAGAAGAAGAAAGAAGAAGAAGATAAAAGAAGAAGAAGAAAAGAAGAAGAAAGAAGAAGTAAGAAGAGGAATGATGAAGAAAGATGAGATAGAAGAAAGATGAAGAAGAACAAGAAAGAAGAAGTAAGAAGAAGAAGAAACAAGAAGAAAAAAGAAGAAGATGAAAGAAGAAGAAGAAGAAGGAGAAAGAAGAAGAAGAAAGAACAAGAAGAAAGAAGTAGAAAGAAGGGAGAAGAAGAAGAAGAAAGAAGAAGAAAAAGAAAAAAAAAAGAAGAAAAAGAAGCAAGAAGAAAAAAAAAGAAGGAAGAAAAAGAAGTAAGAAGGAGAAAAAGAAAGAAAAAGAAAAAGTAGAAGGAGAAAGAAGATGAAGAGGAAGACGAAGATGGAAGAAGAAGAAGAAGAAGAAGAAGAAGAAAGAAGAAGAAGAGAAAAAAGAAGAAGATGAAGAAGAAGAAGAAGAAACAAGAAGAAGAAAAAGAAGAAGGCGAAAAAAGAAGAAGAAGAAGAAGAAGAAGAAAGAAGAAAAAGAAGAAGAAGAAAAGAAAAAGAAGAAGGCAAAGAA
This sequence comes from Vanilla planifolia, assembly GCA_023846275.1. Classification (NCBI taxonomy): domain Eukaryota; kingdom Viridiplantae; phylum Streptophyta; class Magnoliopsida; order Asparagales; family Orchidaceae; genus Vanilla; species Vanilla planifolia. Next base: position 41,245 of record JAIUJO010000694.1, on the reverse strand, counting down.
ATAAGATGAAGAAGGAGGAAGATGAAGAAATAAGAAGAAGAAGAATGAAGAAGAAGAAGAAGAAGGATACTTAGAAAGAAGATGACAAAGAATGAAAAAGAGAGAAAAAGAAGAAGAAAGAAGGAAGAAGAAGAAGAAGAAGAAGAAGAAGAAAGATGAAAAAAAAGAAGAAGAGAAAAGAAGAAGAAGAAGAGGAAGAAAAAAGTAGAAAAAAAAAGAAAAAAAGAACAACAAGATGAAGTAGAAGAACAAGAAGTGTAAGAAGGAAAAAGATAAATAAGAAAAAGAATAATATAAAGAAATAGAAGAAGAAGAAGAAGAAGAAGAAGAAGAAGAAGAAGAAGAAAAAGAAAGAAGAAGGAAGAACAAGAAAGAAGGAGGAATAAGAAGATTATCAAAGAAGAAGGAGAAGAAGAAGGACAAGAAAGAAGTAGAAGAAGAAAAAAAAAAAAAGAAGAAAGAAGAAGAAGGAAGAACAACAAGAAAGAAAAAGAAAAAGAAGAAGAAGAGGATGGAAGAAGTAGAAGAAGAAGAAAAGAAAGAAGAAGAACAAACAAGAAGAAGAAAGAAGAAAGAAGAAGAAGAAAGTAGAAGAAGAAAAAGAAAGAAGAAGAAGATGATGATGATAATAAAAGAAGAAGGGAAGAAGATAGAAGAAGAAGAAGAAGAAGAAGATGAAAGAAGAAGAAGAAGAAGAAGAAAGAAGAAGAAGAAGATGATGAAGAAGAAGAAGAAGAAGAAGAAGAAGATAGAAGAGGAAGAAGATAGAAGAAGAAGAAGATGATGATGATGAAAGAAAAAGAAGAAGAAGAAGAAAAAAGAAGAAGATGATGATGATGATGAAGAAGAAGAAGAAGAAAAAAAGAGGATGAGGAAGAAGAAGAATATGACAAAAAAAGAAGAAGAAGTTGAATTAAGAAGAAGAAGAAAGAAGAAGCAGAAGAAGATAGATGAAGAAGAAAAAATAACATGGAAGAAAAAGAAGATGGATAAAGAAGAAGAGTAAAGTAGAAGAAAGAGAAGAAGCAAGAAGAAGAAGAAGAAGAAGAAGAAGAAGAAAAGAAAGAAGAAGAAGAAGAAAGAAGAAAAAGAGAAGAAGAACAAAGAAGAAGAGAAGAAGAAGGAGAAGAGGAGGAGAAAGAATAGAAGAAGAAAGATGAAAAAGAAAGAAGAAGAAGAAAGAATAAAAGAAGAAATAAGAAAGAAGAAGAAGAAGAAGAAGAAAGAAGAAGAAGAAGCTGAAGAAGATGAAAAAGAAGAAGAATTAAGAAGAAAAAGTTGAAGAAGAAGAAGAAGGAGAAGAAAAATTAAAAGGAGAAAGGAAGAAGAATAACGAAGAACATGAAGAGAAAAGAAGAAAAACGAAGAAGAAGAACAACAACAAGAGGGAGGATAAGAAGAAAGTAGCTGAAGAAGAAAGAAGAAGAAAGAAAAAGAAGAAGAAAAAAATTAAGAAATAAGAAGACGAAGAAAGAAGAAGAAGAAGAAGATGAAGGGGGAAGAAGAAGGAGAAGAAGAAGAATAGTGACAAGAAGAAGAAAGAAGAAGACGAAGTAGAAGTAGAAAAAAGAAGAGGAAGAAGAAGAAAGAGGCAGAATAAGAAGAAGAAGATGACGATGATGAAGAGGAAAGAAAAAAGAATGAAGAAGAGAAGAGAAGAAGAGCAAGAAGAAGAAAGATGACAGGAGAAAGAAGAAGAATAAAGAAGACGAAGAAGAAAGAAGAAGAAGAGCAAGAAGAAGTAACAAGAGGAAGCAAAGGAAGAAGAAGAAGATGAAGAAGAAAGAGGAAGAAGAAGAAAGAAGAAACAAAAGAAGGAAGAAAGAAGAAGAAGAAAAATGAAGAAGAAGAAGAAAAAAGAGAAAAAGAAGAGGAAGAAGAAGAAGAAGAAGAAGAAGAAAGAAGAAGAATAAAGAAGGAAGAAGAAGAAGAATAAGGAAGAAAGAAAACAAGGAAGAAGAAAAAGAAGAAGAAGAGGAGGAAGAAAAAGAAGAGGAAAAAGAAGTAGTAGTAGAAGAAGAAGAAGAGGAAAAAGAAAAATGATTGAGAAGAAGAAGATTAAGATAAAGGAGTAGGACAAGAAGAAGAAGAAGAAGAAGAAGCAAGAAGAAGAAGGAAAAAGAAGAAGAAAGAAGAAGAAAAAAAAGAAAGAAAAAAAGAAAGAAGATGGAGAAAGAAGTAGTAGTAGAAGAAGAGGAAGAAGAAGAAGAAGAAGAAGAAAGAAGTAGAAGAAGGAAGAAGAAGAGGAAAGAAGAAGCAAAAAGAAGAAGAAGATGAAAGAAAAGAAGAAGAAGAAGAAGAAGAAGAAGAACAAGAATAAGACTGAAGAAGAAGAGGAAAGAAGAAGAAGAAAGAAGCAGAAGGAAGAAGAAGAAAAATGAATAAAAATAAAAAAGAAGAAGAAGAAGAAGAAAAAGAAGAAGAAGAACAAGAAGAAAACGAAGAACGAAAAAGAAGAATAATTAGAAAGAAGAAGAAGAAAGAAGAGGAAGAAACAAGAAGACAAAAAATGGAGAAAAAGAAGAAGGAAAAGAAGAAAGAAGATGAAGAAGTAGAAACAAAACGAAGACAAAAACAGAGGAAGAAAGAAGAAGAAGGAAGAAGAAGAAAAAGAAGAAGAAGAAGAAGAAGAAGAAGAAGAAGAAAGAAAATGATGAAAGAAAAAGATGAAGAAAGAAGAAGATGAAGAAGAAGTAGAAGAAGAAAAAAGAAGAGGAAGAAGGTGAAGAAGAAAGAATAAGAAAAAGAAGAAAAAAGAAGAAGGAGAAGAAGAAAGAATAAAGAAGAAGAAGAAGAGGAGGAAGAAGAACAAGAACAAGAAAGAAGAAGAAGAAAAAAGTAAAAAAAAAAGAAAGAAGAAGAAAGAACTAAGAACAGAAAGAAGAAGAAGAAGAAGAAGAAAAGGAAGAAAGAAAAAGAACAACAAAGAAAGTAAAAGAAAAAATAAAGAAAAACAAAGAAGAAGAAACAGAAAAGAAGAGAAAGAAGAAGAACAAGGTGAAGAAGAAGTAGAAGAAGAAGAAGAAGAAGAAGAAGAAAAATGAAGAAGATGAAAGAAGAAGAAGAGGAAAAAAGAAGAAAGAGGAGGATGAAGAGAGATGAAGAAGAAGAAAGAAGAAAAAGTAAAAAGAAGACGAAAAAAAAAGAAAGTAGAGTAAGAAAGAAGAAGAAGAAGAAGAAGAAGAAGAAGAAGAAGTAGATGAAAAAGAAAGTAGATGAAAGAAGAAGGCGAACAAAGAAGAAAGAAGAAAAAAAAAAGTGAAAGAAGAAAAAAGAAGAAGAAAGAAGAGGAAGTAGAAAGAAAAAGATGAAGAAGAAGAAGAAAGAAGATGTAAGAAGAAGAAGAAACAAGAAGAAGAAAGAAGAAGAAGAAGGAGAAAGAAGAAGAAGAAGTAAGAAGAAGAATGATGAAGAAAGATGAGATAGAAGAAAGGTGAAGAAGAATGAGAAAGAAGAAGTAAGAAGAAGAAGAAACAAGAAGAAGAAAAAAGAAGAAGTGAAAGAAGAAAAAGAAGGAGAAAGAAGAAGAAGAAAGTACAAGAAGAAAGAAGTAGAAAGAAGAAGGGAGAAGAAGAAGAAAGAAGAAGAAGAAAAAGAAAAAGAAAGAAGAAAAAGAAGCAAGAAGAAAAAAAAAGAAGGAAGAAAAAGAAGAAAGAGAAAAAGAAAGAAAAAGAAAAAGTAGAAGAAGAAAGAAGATGAAGAAGAAGACGAAGATGGAAGAAGAAGAAGAAGAGAAAGAAGTAGAAGATGAAGAAGATGAAAGAAGAAGAAGAGGAAAAAAGAAGAAAGAGGAGGATGAAGAGAGATGAAGAAGAAGAAAGAAGAAAAAGTAAAAAGAAGACGAAAAAAAAATAAGTAGAGTAAGAAAGAAGAAGAAGAAGAAGAAGAAGAAGAAGTAGATGAAAAAGAAAGTAGATGATAGAAGAAGGCGAACAAAGAAGAAAGAAGAAAAAAAAAGTGAAAGAAGAAAAAAGAAGAAGAAAGAAGAGGAAGTAGAAAGAAAAAGATGAAGAAGAAGAAGAAAGAAGATGTAAGAAGAAGAAGAAACAAGAAGAAGAAAGAAGAAGAAGAAGGAGAAAGAAGAAGAAGAAGTAAGAAGAAGAATGATGAAGAAAGATGAGATAGAAGAAAGGTGAAGAAGAATGAGAGAGAAGAAGTAAGAAGAAGAAGAAACAAGAAGAAGAAAAAAGAAGAAGTGAAAGAAGAAAAAGAAGGAGAAAGAAGAAGAAGAAAGTACAAGAAGAAAGAAGTAGAAAGAAGAAGGGAGAAGAAGAAGAAAGAAGAAGAAGAAAAAGAAAAAGAAAGAAGAAAAAGAAGCAAGAAGAAAAAAAAAAGAAGGAAGAAAAAGAAGAAAGAGAAAAAGAAAGAAAAAGAAAAAGTAGAAGAAGAAAGAAGATGAAGAAGAAGACGAAGATGGAAGAAGAAGAAGAAGAGAAAGAAGTAGAAGATGAAGAAGATGAAGAAGAAGAAGAAGAACAAGAAAAAAGAAAAAGAAGAAGAAGGCAAAAGAAGAAGAAGAAGAAGAAGAGAAGAAGAAGAAGAAGAAGAAGAAGAAGAAAGAAAAAGAAGAAGAAAGCAAAGAAATAATAAGAAGAAGAAGAAAATGATGAATAGGTAAAAAGAAGAAGAAGAAAGAAAAAGGAGGAAGAAGAAGAAATAAGAAGAAGAATGAAGAAGAAGAAGAAGGATACTTAGAAAGAAGATGAAAAAGAATGAAAAAGAGAGAAAAAGAAGAAGAAAGAAGAAGAAAGAAGAAGAAGAAGAAGAAAAAGAAGAAGAATGATGAAAAAAAGAAGAAGAGGAAAAAAGAAGAAGAGGAAGAAAAAAGTAGAAGAAGAAAAAGAAAAAAAGAAGAACAATAAGATGAAGTAGAAGAACAAGAAGTGTAAGAAGGAGACAGATAAATAATAATAAGAAGAAGAATATAAATAAAAAGAAGAAGAAGAAGAAGATGATGAAGAAGAAGAAGAAGAAATAAGAAGGAAGAACAAGAAAGGAGAAGATTAACAAAGAAGGAGAAGAAGAAGGACAAGAAAGAAGTAGAAGAAGAAAAAAAAAAGAAGAAGGAAGAAGAACAAAAAAAAAGAAAAAGAAAGAAATTGAAGAAGAAAATGAAAAAAAAAGAAAACGAAGAAGAAGAGGATGGAAGAAGTAGAAGAAGAAGAAAAGAAAGAAGATGAAATAACAAGAAGGAGAAAGAAGAAGAAGAAGAAGAAAGTAGAAGAAGAAAAAGAAAGAAGAAGAAGATGATGATGATAATGAAAGAAGAAGAAAAGGAAGAAATAGAAGAAGAAGAAGAAAGAAGAAGATAGAAGAGGAAGAAGATAGAAGAACAAGAAGAAAAAGAAGATGAAAGAAGAAGAAGAAGAAGAAGAAGAAGAAAGAAGAAGAAGAAGAAGATGATGATGATGAAGAAGAAGAAGAAGAAAAGAAGAGGATGAGGAAGAAGAAGATTATGACAAAAAAAGAAGAAAAGATGAAGGAGGAAGAAGATGAATTAAGAAGAAAAAGAAAGAAGTAGAAGAAGATAGATGAAGAAGAAAAAATAAGAAGAAAAGAAGATGGATAAAGACGAAGAATAAAGTAGAAGAAAGAGAAGAAGCAAGAAGAAGAAGAAGAACAAGAACAAGAAAAGAAAGAAGAAGAAAGAAGAAGAAGAAAGAAAGAAAAGAAGAAGAACAAAGAAGAACAAAGAAGAAGAGAAGAAGAAGGAGAAGAGGAAGGAGAAAGAATAGAAGAAGAAAGATGAAAAAGAAAGAAGAAGAAGAAAGAATAGAAGAAGAAATAAGAAAAAGAAAGAAGAAGAAGAAGAAGAAGAAAGAAGCTGAAGAAGAAGAAAAACAAGAACAAAAAAGAAGAAAAAGTTGAAGAAGAAGAAGGAGAAGAAAAATTAAAAGGAGGAAAGAAGAAGAATAACGAAGAACAGGAAGAGAAAAGAAGAAGAACGAAGAAGAAGAAGAACAACAAGTGGGAGGATAAGAAGAAAGTAGCTGAATAAGAAAGAAGAAGAAGAAAGAAAAAGAAGAAAAAAGAAGAATAAGAAATAAGAAGACGAAGAAAGAAGAAGAAGAAGAAGATGGAGGAAGAAGAAGGAGAAGAAGAAGAATAGTGACAAGAAGAAGAAAGAAGAAGACGAAGAAGTAGAAAAAAGAAGAAGAAGAAGAAGAAAGAGGCAAAATAAGAAGAAGATGAAGAAAAAGAAGAAGAAAGAAGAAGATGATGATAGATGAAGAGGAAAGAAAAAGAATGAAGAAGAGAAGAGAAGAAGAGCAAGAAGAAGAAAGATGATAAGAGAAAGAAGAAGAATAAAGAAGACGAAGAAGAAAGAAGAAGAAGAGCAAGAAGAAGAAACAGGAGGAAGCGAAGGAAGAAGAAGATGATGAAGAAGAAAGAGGAAGAAGAAGAAGAAAGAAGAAGAAAAAAATGAAGAAGAAGAAGAACAAAGAGGAAAAGAAGAGGAAGAGGAAGAAGAAGAAGAAAAAGAAGAAAGAGAAAGAAGAAGAAAGAAGAAGAATAAAGAAGGAAGAAGAAGAACAAGGAACAAAAAGAACGAGGAAGAAGAATAAAAAACAAAAAGAAAGAAGAAGTGGAAGAAGAAAAAGAAGAAAGAAGAAGATGAAGAAGAGGAAGAAGAATATAAGAAGAAGAAGAAAGAAGAACAAGGAGAAGTAGAAGAAAAATAAAAGAAGAAGAAAAATGAAAGAAGAAGAATAAAGAGGAAGAAGAAGAAGAAGAAAAAAGAAGTAATAGAAGAAGAAAGAACTAGAATATTGAAGAAGAATAAAGGAGAAGAAGAAGAAGATGAAGTAGAAGAAAAAAGAAGAAGAACAAGAAGAATAAGAAAGAAGAAGAGGAAGAAGAGGAAGAAGAAAAAGAAGAAGAAGATGGAGAAGAAGAAGAAGAAGAAGGAGAAGAAAGAAGAAGGGGAAAGAAGATGAAAAAAGAAGCAGAAGAGAGAAGAATAAGAAAAAGAAGAAGAAGAAAGACAATGACAAAGAAGAACAAGAAGAAGGAGAAGAAGAAGAAGAAGAAAGTAGAAGAAGAAGAAGAAGAGAAAAGAAGAAAAAAGAAGCGAAAAAAATGAGAAAGAAGAAGAAAGAAGAAGACGAAAAAGAAGGATAAGAAGAAAGAAGATGAAGAAGTAGAAACAAAACGAAGACAAAAACAGAGGAAGAAAGAAGAAGTAAAAGGAAGAAGAAGAAAAAGAAGAAGAAGAAGAAGAATAAAGAAGAAAAAGAAGAAAGAAAATGATGAAAGAAAAAGATGAAGAAAAAAGAAGAAAAAAGAAGTAGAAAGAAGAAATACATAGAAGAAGAAGAAGAAAGAAGGAAGAAGAAGAAGAAAAAGAGGTAGTAATAATATGAAGAACAAGAGGAAAGAAAAAGAAGAAAGAAGATTAAGAAGGAAAAATTAGAAAGAAGAGGAAAAAGAAGAAGATGAATAATAAGAATAAGAAAGAGGAAGAAGAAAGAAGTAGAAAAACAAAAGAAAGAAGAAGAAATTAGAAGAAAGATGATGAAGAAGAAAGGGGGAAGAAGCTGAAGAAGAAGAAGAGAAGAGGAAGAGGAAGTAGAAGAAGAAAGAAGAAGAAAGAAGATGAAGAAGAAAGAAAAAGAAGAATAAGAAGAGGAAGAAGAAAGAAGTAGAAGTAGAAGAAGAAGAAAAAAAATAGAAAGAAGAAGAAGAAGAACAAAAAAAGAAGAAAGGAGAAGAAGAAGAAAGAAAAAGAAGAAAGAAGATGAACAAGAAAGAATAAGAAGAAGGTGAAGAAGAAAGAAGAAAAAGAAAAAGAAGATGAACAAGAGAGAATAAGAAGAAGGTGAAGAAGAAAGAAGAAAAAGAAGAAGAAGAAGAAGAAGAAAAAGAATAGAGAAGAAGAACAAAGAAAAAAGAAGAAAAAGTAAAAAGAAGAAAGAAGAAGAAGAAAATGGAAAGAAGAGAAAGAAGAAGAAGAAGAAGAAGAAGTAGAAGAAAAAATAAAAAAAAAGAAAGAAGAAGAAGAAGAAATAGGAAAGAAGAGGAAGAAGAAGAAGAAGAAGAAGAAGAAGAAGAAGAAGAAAGAAGAAAGAACAAGAAGAACGAAAAAGGAAGAGGAGGAAGAAGAGAAAAGAGGAAAGAAGAAAATGAAAAAAGAAGAAGACAAAAAAAAACAAAGTAGAGGAAGAAAGAAGAAGAAGAATAAGAAAGAAGAAGAAGAAGAAGAACAAGACGAAGAAGAAGAAGAAGAAGAGAAAGTTGAAAAAAAGAGGAAGAAGAAGAATAAAAAGATGAAAGAAGAACATGATAGAAAAAAAAAGAAAGAAAAAGAAGAAGAAAAAGAAGAAAAAAGAAGACTAAGAGGAAGAAGATGGAAGAAGTAGAAGAAGAAGAAAAAGAAAGAATAAGAAAAAGAACAAACAAGAAGAAGAAGAACAGGAAGAAGAAAGTAGAAGAAGAAGAAAAAGAAAGAAGAAGAAGAAGAAGAAGAAGATGAAAGAAAAAGATAGAAGAACAAGAAAAAGAATGTGAAAGAAGAAGAAGAAGAACAAGGAGAAGAAAAAAAGGATGAAGAAGAAGAATATGACGAAAAAAGACGAAGAAGATGAAGAAGAAAGAAGAAAGATGAAAGAAGAAGAATTAAGAAGAAGAATAAGATGAAAAAAGAAGAAGAAGAAAGAAGAAGGATGATAAAAAAGATGAATAAAGAAGAAGAATAAAGAAGAAGAAAGAGAAGAAGGTAGAAGATGATGATGAAGAAGAAGAAAA
>JAIUJO010000694.1:17500-27500 GCA_023846275.1 Vanilla planifolia | reverse complement strand
CATTTATCTTCATCTTCTTCTTTTCGCTCTTCTTCTTCTCCTTCTTCTTCTTCTTCTTCTTCTTCTTCCTCATATTCTTCATCTTAATCTTTTTCTTCTTGTTCTTCGTCTTCTTTTTCTTCATCTTCATCTTCATCTTCATCTTCATCTTCTTCTTCTTCTCTTTGTTCTTCTACCTCTTCTTCTTCTTTTTCTTCTTCTTCTTCTTCTTCTTCTTCTTCTTCTTCTTCTTCTTCTACCGTTTTTCTTCATTTTTTTCTTCTTCTTCTTCTTATTTCTTCTTCTTGTTTTTGTTTTTCTTCCTCTTCACTTTCTTCTTCTTCCATCTCCTTCTTCTTTATTCTTCCACTTTCTTCTTCTTCTTCTTTATTCATCTTCTTCTTCTTCTTCTTCTTCTTTTCTTCTTCTTCTTCTTCCTCTTCTTCTTCTTCTTCTTCTTCTTCTATTTCTTCTTCTTTTTCTTCTTTTTCTTCTTCAACTTCTTCTTCCTCTTCTTCTTCTTCTTCTTCTTCTTCTTCTCCTTTTTCCTCTTCTTCTACTTCTTCTTCTACTTCTTCTTTTGCCACTTCTTCTTCTTCTTCTTCTTCTTCTTCTTCTTCTTCTTCGCCTTCTTCATCTTCTTCTTCTTTTTCTTCCTTTTCTACTTCTCCTTTCTCTTTTCCTCTTCCACACACACTTCCTGTTCTTGTTCTTCTTCCTCTTCCTCTTCTTCTTCTTCCTCTTTCCTCTTTCTCCTTCTTCTTCTTTCACCTTCTTTCTTCTTCATTCATCTTTCTTCTTCTTCTTTCTTCTTCTTTCTTCTTTCTTTTTCTCATTTCTTCTCCTTCTTCTTCTTCTTCTTCTTCTTATGTTACTTTTTCTTCTTAAACTACTAATTCTTCCTCTTTCTTCTTCTACTTCTTATTCTTATTTCTTTTTCTTCTTCTTCATCTTCTTCTTTCTTCTTCTTTTTCTTTTTCTTCTTCTTCATCTTCTTCTTCTTTGTTCTTCTTCTTCTTCTTTTTTCTTCTTCTTCTTTCTTCTTCATTTGTTTTCATCTTCTTCTTTTTGCTCTTCTTCTTCTCCTTCTTCTTCATCTTCTTCTACTTCATCATCTTCTTTCTTCTTGCACTTCTTCTTCTTCTTTAACTTCTTCATCTTCCTCTTTGTCTATTTCCTCTTCTTCCTCTTCCTCTTACACTTCTTTTTCTTGTTGAACTTCTTCTTCTTTCTTCTTTCTCCTTCTTTCTTCTTTTCTCTTCAACTTTCGTCTTTCCTCTTCTTTCTTCTTCATTCTTCTTTCTTCTTCACCTTTCTTCTTCTTCTTCTTCTTCTTCTTCTTTCTTTCTTTCTTCTTCTTCTTCTTCTTCTTCTTCTTCTTCTGCTATTACTTCTTAATCTACTTCAACTTCTTCTTCAACATTCTTCTTCTACTTCTTCTTATTCTTCTTTCTTTTTCTTCTTTTTCATCTTCATCTTTCTTCTTCTTTTTCTTCTTCTTCTTCTTCTTCTTCTTCTTCTTCCTTCTTCTTCTTCTTCTTTCTTCTTCTTCTTCTTTCTTCTTCATCTTTCTTTTTCTTTCTTCTACTTCATCTTTCTTCTTCTTCTTTTCCTTATTCTTTGTTTCCTTCTTCTTTTTCTTCCTCTTCTCTTTCTTCTTCTTCCATCTCCTTCTTCTTTCTTCTTCCACTTCCTTCTTCTTCTTCTTTATTCATCATCTTCTTCTTCTTCTTCTTCTTCCCCTTCTTTTTCTTCTTCTTCTTCTTCTATTTCTTCTTTTTCTTCTTCAACTTCTTCTTCTTCTTCTTCTTCTTCTTCTTCTTCTACTTCTACTTCTTCTTCATCCTCTTCTTCTTCTTCTTCTTCTTCTTCTTCTTATTCTCCTCCTTTTTCTTCTTCTTCATCCTCTTCTTCCTCTTCTTCTTCTATTACTACTTCAATTTACTCTTCTTCTTCTTCTTCTTCTTTTTCTTATTCTTCTATTTCTTCTTCTTCTACTACTTCTTCCTTTTTTCTTCTTCTTCATCTTCTTCTTCTTCATCGTCTTCTTTCTTCTTGCACTTCTTCTTCTTCTTCAGCTTCTTCATCTTCCTCTTCCTCTTCCTCTTACACTTCTTTTTCTTGTTCTTCTTCTTCTTCTTCTTTCCTCTTTCTCCTTTTTCTTTCTTCTTTTCTCTTTAACTTTCGTCTTTCCTCTTCTTTCTTCTTCACCTTTCTTCTTCTTCTTCTTCTTCTTCTTCTTCTTCTTTCTTCTTCTTCTTCTTCTTCTTCTTCTTCTTCTTCTTCTTCTTCTTCTTCTTCTTCTTCTTCTTCTTCTTCTGCTACTACTTCTTAATCTACTTCTACTTCTTCTTCAACTTTCTTCTTTTACTTCTTATTCTTCTTTCTTTTTCTTCTTCTTTTTCTTCTTCTTCTTCTTTCTTCTTCTTCTTCTTCTTCTTTGTTCTTCATCTTTCTTTTTCTTTCTTCTGCTTCATCTTTCTTCTTCTTCCTTTCCATATTCTTTGTCTCCTTCTTTTTCTTCTTTTTATTCTTCTTTCTTTTCTTCTTCTTTATTCTTCTTTTTTTCTTCTACTTCTTTCTTCTTTCATCTTCTTCTTCTTTCTTCTTTTTCTTCTTTCTTTTTCTTCTTCTTTCTTCTTCTTTCTTCTTCTTCTTCTTCTTCTTCTTCTTTCTTCTACTTCTTCTCTTCTTCTTCTTCTTCTTCTTCTTCTTCTTGTTCTACTTCTTCTTCATGTTTTTCTTATTCTTCTTCTTTATTATTGTTCTTCCTCTTCATCTTTATCTTATTTTCTTCTTTTTCTTCTTCTTCTTTTTCTGTTGTTTTCTTCTTCTTCATCTTTATCTACTTTTTGGTCTTCATCTTCATATTCTTCTACTTCTTCTTCCTCTTCTTCTTCATCTTCTTCTTTTTCTTCTTCCTCTTCTTTGTCTTCTTCTTCTTCATCTTCATCTAATTCTTTTTCTTCGTCTTATTCTTTTTCTTTCTTCTTCTTATTTCTTCTTCTTCTCCTCCCTTACTCTTCCATCATATTCTTCTTGTTCCTCTTCATCTTCTTCTTCTTCTTATTTTTTCTTCGTCATCTTCTTCTTCATCATCTTCTTCTAATTCTTATTTTTATCCCCATTCCTCTTCTATTTATTATTATTACTATTATTATTATTAATTTTATTATTATTCTTCTTCTTACTCTTCTTCTTCTTCTTTTTCCACTTCTTCTTCTTCTTCTTCTTCTTCTTCCTCATATTCTTCATCTTAATCTTTTTCTTCTTGTTTTTCGTCTTCTTCTTCTTCATCTTCATCTTCATCTTCTTCTTCTTCTTCTTCTTCCACTACTTCTACTTATTCTTCTTCTTCCTTTTCCTCTTCTTCATTTTTCTTGTCTTCTTTTCCTTTTTCTTCTTCTTCTTCTTCTTCTTCTTCTTCTTCTTCTTCTTCCTCTTCTTCTTCTTCTTCTTCTTCTATTTCTTCTTCTTTTTCTTCTTCTTCTTCTTCAACTTCTTCTTCTTCTTCTTCTTCTCCTTTTTCCTCTTCTTCTTCTACTTCTTCCATTTCTTCTTCTTCTTCCACTTCTTCTTTGCCTTATTCTTCTTTGCCTTCTTCATCTTCTTCTTCTTTTTCTTCCTCATCTACTTCTCCTTTCTCTTCTTCCTCTTCCTCTTACACTTCCTGTTCTTGCTCTTCTTCCTCTTCCTCTTCTTCTTCTTCCTCTTTCCTCTTTCTCCTTCTTCTTCTTTAATCTTCTTTCTTCTTCTTTTGTCTTTCTTCTTCTTTCTTCTTTCTTTTTCTCATTTCTTCTTGTTCTTCTTCTTCTTCTTCTACTTCTACTCCTTTCTTTATTCTGCTTCTTCTTCTTATGTTACTTCGTCTTCTTAAACCACTACTTCTTCCTCTTTCTTCTTCTACTTCTTATTCTTATTTATTTTTCTTCTTCTTTTTCTTTTTCTTCTTCTTCATCTTCTTCTTCTTTGTTCTTCTTCTTCTTCTCTCTTCTTCTTCTTCTTCTTTCTTCTTCATCTTTCTTTTTCTTTCTTCTTCTTCATTTGTCTTCATCTTCTTCTTTTCACTCTTCTTCTTCTCCTTCTTCTTCTTCTTTCTTGTTCTTCTTCGTCCTCTTCATCTTATGCTTCTTTTTCTTCTAATTCATCATCTTCTTCTTTCTTCTTTTTCTTCTGTCTTTTTCATCTTTTTTCTTCTTCTTTCTTCTTCTTCTTTTTTCTTCTTTTTTCTTCTTCTTGTTGTTGTTCTTCTTCTTCTTCTTTTTCTTCTTCTTCTTCTTATTCTTCTTCTTATTTTTCTTCTTCTTTTTCTTCTTCTTCATCCTTTTCTTGTTCTTCTTCTTTCTTATTCTTCTTCTTCTTCTTCTTCTTCTTGATCTTCTTTTATTCTTTTTCTTCTACTTCCTATGTTTTTCTCTTTTTCTAATTCTTATTCATCTACTTCTTCGTCTTCATCTTCTTATTCATCTTATTCTTCTTCTTCCTCTTCTTCTTCGTCTTCTTCTCTTTCTTCTTCCTCTTCTTCATCTTCTTCTTCTTCTTCTAACTCTTTTTCTTCTTCTTTTTCTCTCTTCTTTTTCTTTCTTTTTCTTCTTCTTCTTCATGTTTTTCTTGTTCTTCTTCTTCTTTCTTGTTCTTCTTCTTCTTTCTTGTTCTTCTTCTTCTTCTTTATGTTCTTTTCTTCTTTGTCTTCTTTTTCTTATTCTTTTCTATTCTTCTTCTTCTTCTACATCTACTTTTTGGTCTTCTTATTCTTCTGATTCTTTTTCTTCCTCTTCTTCTTCATCTTGTTCTTTTTCTTCTTCCTCTTCTTCTTCTTCTTATTATTCTTCTTCTTCATTTTCTTCATCTAACTCTTTTTCTTCTTCTTCTTCTTCTTCTTCTTCTTCTTCTTCTTCTTTCTTCTTCTTCTTTCTTCCTCTTCTTCTTTCTTTTTCCTTCTTCATCTTTTACTTCTCCTCCCTTCATCTTCCATCATATTCTTCTTATTCCTCTTCTTCTTCTTCTTCCCCTTCTTCTTATTTTTATTATTATTATTATTATTTCTTCTTCATCTTCTTCATCATCATCTTTTTCTTCTTATTCTTTTTTTTATCCTCATTCCTCTTCTATTTATTATTATTATTATTATTATTATTATTATTATTATTATTATTATTGTTATTATTATTCTTCTTCTTACTCTTCTCTTCTTTTTCCACATCTTCTTCTTCTTCTTGTTCTTCTTCCTCATATTCATCTTAATCTTTTTCTTCTTGTTCTTCGTCTTCTTTTTCTTCATCTTCATCATCATCTTCATCTTCTTCTTCTTCTCCTTGTTCTTCTACCTCTTCTTCTTCTAATTCTTCTTCTTCTTCTTCTTCTTCTTCCATCGTTTTTCTTCATTTTCTTCTTCTTCTTCTTCTTATTTCTTCTTCTTGTTTTTGTTTTTCTTCCTCTTCACTTTCTTCTTCTTCCATCTCCTTCTTCTTTATTCTTCCACTTTCTTCTTCTTCTTCTTTATTCTTCTTCTTCTTCTTTATTCATCTTCTTCTTCTTCTTCTTCTTCTTTTCTTCTTCTTCTTCTTCTTCCTCTTCTTCTTCTTCTTCTTCTTCTATTTCTTCTTCTTTTTCTTCTTTTTCTTCTTCAACTTCTTCTTCCTCTTCTTCTTCTTCGTCTTCTTCTTCTTCTCATTTTTCCTCTTCTTCTACTTCTTCTTTCACTTCTTCTTTTGCCACTTCTTCTTCTTCTTCTTCTTCGCCTTCTTCATCTTCTTCTTCTTTTTCTTCCTTTTCTACTCCTCCTTTCTCTTCTTCCTCTTCCACTCACACTTCCTGTTCTTGTTCTTCTTCCTCTTCCTCTTCTTCTTCTTCTTCTTTCCTCTTTCTCCTTCTTCTTCTTTCACCTACTTTCTTCTTCTTTCATCTTTCTTCTTCTTCTTTCTTCTTTCTTTTTCTCATTTCTTCTTCTTTTTTCTTTCTTTTTCTCATTTCTTCTTCTTCTTCTTCTTCTTCTTCTTATGTTACTTTTTCTTCTTAAACTACTAATTCTTCCTCTTTCTTCTTCTACTTCTTATTCTTATTTCCTTTTCTTCTTCTTCATCTCCTTCTTTCTTCTTCTTTTTCTTCTTCTTCATCTTCTTCTTTGTTCTTCTTCTTCTTCTTTTTTCTTCTTTTTCTTTCTTCTTCATTTGTTTTCATCTTCTTCTTTTCGCTCTTCTTCTTCTCCTTCTTCTTCATCTTCTTCTACTTCATCGTCTTCTTTCTTCTTGCACTTCTTCTTCTTCTTTAACTTCTTCGTCTTCCTCTTTGTCTATTTCCTCTTCTTCCTCTTTCTCTTACACTTCTTTTTCTTGTTGAACTTCTTCTTTCCTCTTTCTCCTTCTTTCTTCTTTTCTCTTCAACTTTCGTCTTTCCTCTTCTTTCTTCTTCATTCTTCTTTCTTCTTCACCTTTCTTCTTCTTCTTCTTCTTCTTTTTTCTTTCTTCTTCTTCTTCTTCTTCTTCTGCTATTACTTCTTAATCTACTTCTACTTCTTCTTCAACATTCTTCTTCTACTTCTTCTTATTCTTCTTTCTTTTTCTTCTTTTTCATCTTCATCTTTCTTCTTCTTTTTCTTCTTCTTCTTCTTCTTCTTCTTCTTCCTTCTTCTTCTTCTTCTTTCTTCTTCTTCTTCTTTGTTCGTCATCTTTCTTTTTCTTTCTTCTACTTCATCTTTCTTCTTCTTCTTTTCCTTATTCTTTGTTTCCTTCTTCTTTTTCTTCTTTTTATTCTTCTTTCTTTTTTCTTTCTTCTTCTTTCATCTTCTTCTTCTTTCTTCTTCTTTCTTCTTCTTCTTCTTCTTCTTATTCTTCTTTCTTCTTCTTCTTCTTCTTCTTCTTCTTCTTCTTCGTCTTCTTCTTCTTCTTCTTTTCTTCTTCTTATTCTTCTACTTGTTCTACTTCTTCTGCATGTTTTTCTTGTTTTTCTTCTTCATTCTTGTACTTGTTCTTCATCTTTATCTTATTTTCTTCTTTTTATTCTTCTTATTCTTTTCTTTTGTTCTTCTTCTTCATCTTTATCTACTTTTCGGTCTTCATCTTCTTTTTCTTCTTCCTCTTCTTCGTCTTCTTCTTCTTCTTCTTCACCTTCTTCATTTAATTCTTTTTCTTCTTCTTATTCTTTTTCTTTCTTCTTCTTCTTTCTTCTTCTTCTTCTTTCATTTTCTTTCTTTGTCTTCTTCTTTTCCTACCTTACTCTTCCATCATATTCTTCTTCTTCTTCTTTGTCTTCTTCTTCTTCTTCTAATTTTTTCTTCTTCAACTTCTTCATCATCATCTTCTTCTTCTAATTCTTATTTTTATCCTCATTCCTCTTCTATTTATTATTCTTACTATTGTTATTATTATTCTTCTTCTTACAATTCTTTTTCTTCTTTTTCCATTTCTTCTTCTTCTTCTTCTTCTTCTTCCTCATATTCTTCATCTTAATCTTTTTCTTCTTGTTCTTACTCTTCTTCTTCTTCATCTTCATCTTCTTCTTCTTCTTCTTCCACTACTACTTCTTCTTCTTCTTCTTTTTCCTCTTCTTCATTTTTCTCGTATACTTTTCCTTTTTCTTCTTCTTCTTCTTCTTCTTCTTTTCTTCTTCTTCTTCTTCCCCTCTTCTTCGTCTTCTTCTTCTTCTTCTTTTCTTCTTCTTCTTCTTCCCCTCTTCTTCTTCTTCGTCTTCTTCTTCTATTTCTTCTTCTTTTTCTTCTTCTTCTTCAACTTCTTCTTCCTCTTCTTCTTCTTCTTCTTCTTCTTTTTCCTCTTCTTCTTCTTCTTCTTCTTCTTCCACTTCTTCTTCTTCTTATTCTTCGTCGCCTTCTTCATCTTCTTCTTCTTTTTCTTCCTCTTCCTCTTACACTTCCTGTTCTTGTTCTTCTTCCTCTTCCTCTTCTTCTTCTTCCTCTTTCCTCTTTCTCCTTCATCTTCTTTCATCTTCTTTCTTCTTCTTTCTTCCTTCTTTTTCACATTTCTTCTTGTTCTTCTTCTTCTTCTTCTTCTTCTTATGTTACTTCTTCTTCTTAAACTACTACTTCCTCTTTCTTCTACTTCTTATTCTTATTTCTTTTTCTTCTTCTTCTCCTTTCTTCTTCTTTTTCTTTTTCTTCTTCTTCATCTTCTTCTTCTTTGTTCTTCTTCTTCTTCTTTCTTCGTCTTCTTCTTTTTTCTTCATCTTTCTTTTTCTTTCTTCTTCTTCATTTGTCTCCATCTTCTTTTTTTTGCTCTTCTTCTTCTCCTTCTTCTTCTTCTTCTTTCTTGTTCTTCTTCTTCCTCTTCGTCTTATGCTTCTTTTTCTTCTACTTCATCTTCTTCTTCTTTCTTCTTTTTCTTCTG
Source organism: Vanilla planifolia (assembly GCA_023846275.1). Classification (NCBI taxonomy): domain Eukaryota; kingdom Viridiplantae; phylum Streptophyta; class Magnoliopsida; order Asparagales; family Orchidaceae; genus Vanilla; species Vanilla planifolia. The sequence continues at coordinate 19,182 of JAIUJO010000694.1, read as the reverse complement.
TCTTTTTCATCTTTTTTCTTCTTCTTTCTTCTTCTTTTTTTTCTTCTTTCTTCTTCTTGTTCTTCTTCTTCTTCTTCTTCTTTTTCATCTTCTTCTTCTTGTCCTTCTTCTTTTTCTTCTACTTTTTCTTCTTCTTCATCCTTTTCTTTTTCTTCTTTCTTCTTTTTCTTCTTCTTCTTCTTCTTCTTCTTCTTCTTTTTGATCTTCTTTTATTCTTCTTCTTCTACTTCCTATGCTTTTCTCTTTTCTACTTCTTATTCATCTACTTCTTCATCTTCATCTTCTTATTCATCTTATTCTTCTTCTTCCTCTTCTTCTTCCTCTTCTTCTCTTTCTTCTTCCTCTTCTTCTTCTTCTTCTTCTAACTCTTTTTCTTCTTCTTTTTCTTTCTTTTTTTTTCTTTCTTTTTCTTCTTCTTCTTCATGTTTTTCTTGTTCTTCTTCTTCTTCTTTCTTGTTGTTCTTCTTTTTTATCTTCTTTTCTTCTTGTTCTTCTTCTTCTTATTCTTTTATATTCTTCTTCTTCTTCTTCATCTTCTTATTCTTCTGCTTCTTTTTCTTCCTCTTCTTCTTTCTCTTGTTCTTTTTTTCTTCCTCTTCTTCCTCTTCTTCCTCTTCTTCTTCTTCTTCTTCTTATTCTTTTTCTTCATTTTCTCCATCTAACTCTTTTTCTTCTTCTTCTTCTTCTTCTTCTTTCTTCTTCTTCTTTCTTCCTCTTCTTTCTTTTTCCTTCTTCGTCTTCTTCTTCTCCTCCCTTCATCTTCCATCATATTCTTCTTATTCCTCTTCTTCTTCTTCTTCCCCTTCTTCTTCTTCTTATTATTATTATTATTTTTTCTTCTTCATCTTCTTCATCATCATCTTTTTCTTCTTATTCCTATTTTTATCCTCATTCTTCTTCTATTTATTATTGTTATTATTATTATTATTATTATTATTATTATTCTTCTTCTTACTCTTCTCTTCTTCATGTTCTTCTTCCTCATATTCTTCATCTTAATCTTTTTCTTCTTGTGTTCGTCTTCTTCTTCTTCATCTCATCTTCATCTCCTTCTTCTTCTCCTTCTTCTTCTACCTATTCTTCTCCTTTTTCTTCTTCTTCTTCTTCTCCCTCCGTTTCTTCTTCTTCTTCTTCTTCTATCGTTTTTCTTCATTTTCTTCTTCTTCTTGTTCTTATTTCTTCTTCTTGTTTTTGTTTTTCTTCCTCTTCTCTTTCTTCTTCTTCCATCTCCTTCTTTCTTCTTCCACTTTCATCTTCTTCTTCTTCTATTTCTTCTTCTTTTTCTTCTTCAACTTCTTCTTCTTCTCCTTTTTCCTCTTCTTCTTCTTCTTTGCCTTCTTCATCTTCTTCTTTTTCTCCTCTTCTACTTCTCCTTTCTCTTCTTCCTCTTCCACTCACACTTCCTGTTCTTATTCTTCTTCCTATTCCTCTTCTTCTTCTTCCTCTTTCCTCTTTCTCCTTCTTCTTCTTTCATCTTCTTTCTTCATCTTTCGTCTTTCTTCTTCTTCTTTCTTCTTCTTTCTTCTTTCTTTTTCTCATTTCTTCTTCTTCTTCTTCTTGTGTTACTTTTTCTTCTTAAACTACTACTTCTTTCTCTTTCTTCTTCTACTTCTTGTTCTTATTTCTTTTTCTTCTTCTTCATCTCCTTCTTTCTTCTTCTTTTTCTTTCTCTTCTTCTTCAT
>JAIUJO010000694.1:10000-12500 GCA_023846275.1 Vanilla planifolia | reverse complement strand
CTTCATCATCATCTTTCTTTCTTCTTCTTTCCTCTTCTTCTTCTTCATCTTAATCTTCATCTTCTTCTTCTTCCTCTAATACTTATAATTCTTCTTCTTCTTCTCCTGCATCTCGTTCTTGTTCTTCTTTTTCCTCTTCTTCGTTATTTTCTTCTTTTTTCTTCTTTCTTCTTCAGTTTCTTTGCCTTCATATTTCAAGTTCGTCTTCTCTCTTCTTCTTCTTTCTTCTTCTTTCTTCTTCTTCATCTTCCTCTTCTGCTTCTTCGTTTTCCTCTTCTTCTTCTTCTTTTTCCTCTAACTCTTCTTATTCTTTCTTCTTTCTTCTTCTTCATCTTCTTTTTCTTCTTCTTCCTCATCTTCTTCTTCTTCTTGATTTTTTACTCTTCTTCTTCTTTTACTTCTTCCTCTTCTTCTTCTTCTTCTTTTTCTCCTCCTCCTCCTCCGCCTTCAGCTTCTTCTTGCTCTTCCTCTCCTTCTTCTTCTTCTTCTTCTTCTTCTACTTCTTCTTCTTCTTCCTCTTCTTCTTCTTCTTCTTCTTCTTCTAGTTCTTCTTCATGTTCTTCTGCTTCTTCCTCTTCATCCTCTTCTTCTTCTTCAACTTCTTCCTATTCTAGTTGTTCTACTTCTTCTTCTTCTTCTTTCTTTTTTCTTCTTTTTCTATTTTTTTTCTTTCCTCTTTCTTGTTCTTCTTCTTCTTCTTTTTTCCACTTCTTCTTCTTCTTCTTTACCTTTTTTTGTTCTTCTTAATCTATATCTACTTCTTCCTTTTTCTTCTTCTTCTTCTTTTTCTTCTTTGTTTTCTTCTTCGTCATCTTCTACATTCTTTTTCTTCTTCTTCTTCTTCTTCTTCTTTTTTATTTCTTATTTTTTATTCTTCTTCTTCCTTATTCTTTTTCTTCTTCGTTATTATTCTTTTTTCTTATTTTTCTTTTTTCTTCATATTCTTCTTTTTGTTAGTCTTCATCTTCTTCTTATTCTTCTACTTTATTCTCCTTCTTCTTCTTTTTCTTCTTCCTCTTTTCCTTTTTTCTTCTTCTTTTTCTTCTTCTTCTTCTACATCTTCTACTTTATTATGTTCTTCTTCTTCTTCTTCTTCTTCTTCTTCATCTTCCTCTTTTTCTTTGTCTTTTTCTTCTTCTTCCACTTCTTTTACTTCTTCCTCCTCCTCCTCCTCTTCTTCTTCTTCTTCTTCTAGTTCTTTTTCTTCTTCTTCTTCTTTCTTCTTTTTCTTCTTTCTTCTTACTCTTTCTTCCTCTCTTCTTTTTCCTCTTCTTTCTTCTACCATCATCATCATCTTCTTCTTCTTCTTATTCTTCTACTTCTCCTTTTTTTCCTTCTTCTTCCTCTTCTTTCTTTCCTCTTCTTCTTCTTCTCATTCTTCTTCTTCTTCTACTTCTTCCACTTCTTCTTCTTTTTCTACTTCTTTGTATTCTTCTTTTTTTGCTTCTCCTTTTATTCTTCTTCTAATTCTTGTTCTTTTTCTTCTTCTTCTCCTTGTCATTCACCTTTCTTCTTCTTCTTCTTCCCCTTCTTCTTCTTCTTCTACTTCTTCATCTTCTTCTTCTTCTTCTTTAATTTCTCTTTCTTCTTCTTCTTCTTAATCTTCTTCTTTCTTCTTCTTCTTCTTTTTATTCTTTTTCTTTTTCTTCTTCTCCTTCTTCTATTTTCTTCTTTTCTTCTTCACCTAGTTCATCTTCTTCTTCTTTTTCTTTGTCTTATACTCATAATTCTTCTTCTTCTTCTTTTTATCCTTCAATTTCGTCTTCATCTTTTTCTTCTTTTTCTTCTTGTTCTACTTCTTTTTCTTCTTCTTCCTCTTCTTTTTCTTCTTCTACTTCTTTTTCCTCTTCTTCTTTTTCTTTTTTCTACATCGTCTTCTTTATTCTTCTTCTTCTTTCTTCTTTATCTTTCTTCTTCTTCTTCTTTTCTCTTCTTTCTTCTTCTACTCCTTTATTCTTCTTTTTCTTTTTTTTCTTCTTCATTTTCTTCATCTTCTTCTTCTGCTTCTTTTTCTTCTTTTTCTTCTTTTTGTTCTTTCTTCTTTGTCTTCCTTCTTCTTCATCTCCTTTCTTCTTCTTTCTTCTTCTTCTTCTTCTTCTTCTTCTTCTTCTTCTTCTTCTTCTGCCTCTTCTTCTTCTGCTTGTTTTTCTTCTACTTCTTCCTCTTCTTCTTCTACTTCTTCTTCTTCTTCTTCTTCTTCTCCTTCTTATTCTTCTACTTCTTCTAAATCTTCTTCATCATCATCTTCCTCTTCTTCTTCTTCATCTTCTTCTTCTTCCTCTTCTTCCACATCTTCTTTTTCTTCTTCTGCTTCTTCTTCTTCTTGATCTTCTTCTTTCCACTTTCTTCTTCTTCTTTCTTCTTCTTTCGTCTTTCCTCTTCCTCTTTCTTCATCTTTCTTCTTTGTTCTTCTTTCTTCTTCTTCTTCCTCCTCTTCTTCTTTCTTCTTCTTCTCCTTCTCCTTCTTCTTTTTCTTCTTCTTCTTCTTTCTTCTTTTTTT
>JAIUJO010002486.1:167500-175000 GCA_023846275.1 Vanilla planifolia | reverse complement strand
CTCCTAGTTTTCCTTCTTCATCTTCTTCATCTTCTTCTTTTTCTTCATCTTCTTCTTCTTCTTCTTTTTCTTCTTCTTTCACTTCCTCTTCTTCTTCTTCTCCTTCTTCTTCTTCTTCTCCTTCTTCTTCTTCTTATTTTTCTTCTTTATCTTCTTCTTCTTCTTCTTCTTTTTCTTCTTCTTCCTCCACCTCTTCTTCCTCTTCTTATTCTTCTACTCCTTCTTCTTCTTCTACTTCTTCTTCTTCTCCTTCTCCTTATTCTTCTTCTAATTCTTCTTTTTTCCTCTTCTTCTCTTCTTATTCTTCTTCTTCAACTTCTTCTCCTTCTCTTCTTCTTCTTCTTCTTCTTCTTCTTTGTCTTCTTCTTATTCTTCTTCTTCTTGTTATATTTCATCTTCTTCTTCTTCTTACCTTTTTCTTCTAATTCTTATTCTTTTTCTTTTTCTTCTTTTTTTTACTTCTTATTCTTCTCCATCTACTTCTTCATCTTTTTTTCTTCTTCTTTTCTTTTACTTCTTCTTCTTTGTTTTCTTTCTTCTTCTTCTTCTTCTGCTTCTTCATCATCATCATCATCTTCTTCTTATTATTATTCTTCTTCTTGTTCATCTCCTTCTTTCCCTTCTTCATCTTCTTTTTCTTCTTTTTTTTCACCTACTTCTCCATATTCTTCTTCTTCTTCTTCTTTTTCTTCCTCTTCCTCTACTACTACTCCTTTTTCTTCTTCTCTTCATCTTCTTCTTGTTCTTCTACTTCATCTAGTTCTCTTCTTCCACTTCTTCTTGTTCTACTTCATTTACTACTTTTTCTTCTTCCTCCTCTTTTTCTTCATCATCATCATCTCCTTCTTCTTCTTCATCACCTTCTTCTTCATCTTCTTCTTCTTCTTCTTCTTTTTCTTCTTGTTGTTTTTATTCTTCTTCAACTTCTACTTATTCTACTTCTACTTCTTCTTCTTCCTCCTCTTCTTCATCTTCTTCTTCTACTTCTTCTTCTTCTTCTTTTTATTATTCTTCTTCATCTTCTTCTTCTTCTTGCTCATCTTCTTCATCCTCTTCTTCTTCTTCTTCTTAAACTTCTTCATCTACTTCTTCTTCTTCTTCTTAAACTTCTTCATCTACTTCTTCTTCTTCTTCTTCTTTTTCAACTTTTCATCTATTTCTTATTCTTCTTTTTCTTCTTCTTCTTCCTTATTCTTCCTCTTCTTCTTCTTTGTCTTCTTCTTCTTCTTCTTCTTCTTTTTCTTCTTGTTGTTTTTATTCTTCTTCTTCTTCTTCTTTGTCTTCTTCTTCTTCTTCTTCTTCTTTTTCTTCTTGTTGTTTTTATTCTTCTTCTACTTCTTCTTCTTCCTCCTCTTCTTCATCTTCTTCTTCTACTTCTTCTTCTTCTTTTTTTTATTATTCTTCTTCATCTTCTTCTTCTTCTTGCTCATCTTCTTCATCCTCTTCTTCTTCTTCTTCTTCTAAACTTCTTCATCTACTTCTTATTCTTCTTCTTCTTCTTCTTTTTCAACTTTTCATCTATTTCTTATTCTTCTTCTTCTTCTTCTTCCTTATTCTTCTTCTTTTTCTTCTTCTTCTTCTTCTTCTCCTCCTCCTCCTCCTTCTTCTTCTTCTTTTTCTCCTTCTTCGTCTTCTTCTTTTTCGTCTTTTTCTTCTTCTTCTTCTTCTTTGTCTTGTTGTTGTTGTTGTTGTTGTTGTTGTTTTTCTTCCTCTTCTGCTTCAACATCGTCATCTTCTTCTTCTTCTTCTTGTCCATCTTCTTCTGCTTCTTATTTTTCTTCTTCTTCTACTACTACTACTACTACTACTACTACTTCTTCCTCCTCCTCTTCTTCTTCTTCTTCTTCTTCTTCTTCTTATTCTTCCTTTGGTTCTTCATCATCTTATTATTATTTGTAAAAGTTTTTTTATTATTTTTCTTCTTCCTCTTCTTCTTCTTCTTCTTCTTCTTCTTCATTATCTTCTTCTTCTTCTTCTTCTTACTGTTCTTTTTCATCCTCTTCTTCTTCTTCTTCCCCTTTTTCTTCTTCTTATTTTTCATCTACTTCTTATTATTATTCTTCTTCTTCTCCTTCTCCCTCTTGTTCTTTTTCATCTTTTTCTTATTTTTTTTATTCATCTTCTTCTTCTTCTTCTTCTATTTCTTCTACCACTTCTTCTTTTTCTTCTTCTACACCTTCTTCTACAACTTCTTCTTTCTTCTTCTTCTTTTTATTCTTCTTCGTCTTCTTCTTCTTCTTCTTCTTTTTCTTCTTCTTCTTCTTCTTTTACATCTTGGTTTTCTGGTTCTTCTTGTTGTTCTTCTTCTTCTACTACTATTACTACTTCTTCTTCTTCTTTTTCTTGTTCCTCTTCTTCAACTTCTTCTTTTACTGCTACAACATCTTCCTCTTCTTCTTCTTCTTCTTCTACTACTACTACTACTACTACTGCTTCTACTACTTTTTCTTCTCCTTAATCTTCTACTTCGTCTTCTTCTTCATCGTCATCTTCTTCTTTTTCATCTTCTTCTTCTTCTTTTATTCTTCCTCTTCTTCTTCTTGTTCTTCTTCTTCTACTTTTTCTTCTTCTTTTCCTTTTTCTTCTTCTTATACTTCATCTACTTCTTCTTCTACAACTTCTTCTTCTACTTCTTCTTGCCCTATCTTCTTCATCCTCTTCTTCTTCTTCTCCATCTTCTTCTTCTACTTCTTCTTCTAGTTCTTCTTCTTCTTGTTCTTCTTCTTCTTGTTCTTCTTCTTCTTCTTCTTCTTCTTCTTCTTTCTTCTTCTTGTACTTCTTTTTATTCTTATTCTTCTTAGTCTTCTTCTTCTTCTTCATCTTTGTCTTCTTCTTTTTCTTCGTTTTCTTCATCATCTTTTCCTTCTTCTTCTTCTTCTCGACCTTCTTCTTCCTCTTTTTGTTTTTCTTCCTCTTCTTTTTCATAGTGATCATCTTCTACTTCTTCTTCTTCTTCCACTCCTTCTTCTTCTAGTTCTACTTCTTCTTCTTCTTCATCTTCTACTTCTACTTCTGATTTTTCTACTACTTCTTTTTAATCATCATCATCTTCTTCTTCTACTTCTTCTTCTTGTTCTTCTTCTCCTTCTCTTCTTTTTCTCCTTCTTCTTCTTCTTCTACTTCTTCTACATTTTCTACTTCTTCTTCTATTTCATCTTCTTCTCCTTCTTATTCTTCTTCATCTTCTTCTTTTAATTCTTCTTCATCTTCTTCTTGTACTTCTACTTCTTCTTCAAATTCTTCTTCTTCTTTCTTCATCTCCTCCTTCTTCTACTTCTTCTTTTCGTTCTTCTTTCTTTCTTCATCTGCTTTTTCTTCTTCTTCTTCATTTTCTTCTTCTTCTTCTTCTTCTTCTTCTTCTCCTTCCTCTTCTTCTTCATCTTTTCTTCTTGTTCTTCCCTTCTTCTACTTCTTCCTCTTCTTCTTCTTTTTTTTCTTCTTCTTCTACTTCTTCTTCCTGTTCTTCTTCTTATTGTTCTTCTTCTTCCTCTTCTTCTTCTTCTTCTTCTTCTTCTTCTTCTTCCTCCTCTTCCTCTTCTTCTTCTTCTTCTTCTTTTTCTTCTCCTTCTTCTTCTTCTTTTTCTTCTTCTTCACCTTCTTCTTCTTCTTCTTCTTCTTCTTCTTCTTCGCCTTTATCTTCTTCTTCCTTTTTTTTATTTTTCTTCCTCTTCATCTTTATCATCATCATCTTCTTCTTCTTCTTCTTCTTCTTCTTCTCCTTCTTCTTCTACTTTTTTTTCTTCTTCTTCTTCTTCTTCGTCTTCTTCTTCGCCTTTTTCCTCCTCCTTCTTATTCTTCTACCTCTTCTTCATCTTCTTCTACTACTTCTTCTTCTTCTTCTTCTTCTTCTGCTTCTTCTACTTCTTCTTCTTCTTTGTCTTCTTCTTCTTCTCCTTCATCTTCTTCTTCTTCTTCTTCATCTTCTTCTCCTTCTTGTTCTTCTTCTTCTTCTTCTTCTTTTGCTTCTACTTCTTCTTCTTCTACTTCGCCTTCTTCTTCCTCTTCTTGTTTTTCTTCCAGTTATTTTTCATAATCATCATCATCATCTTCTTCTTCTTCTTCTTCTTTTTCTTCCTCTCCTTCTTCTTCTTCTTCTACTTCTACTTCGACTTCTTCTTCTTAATCTTCTACTACTTCTTCTTCTACTTCTTCTACTTCTTCCTCTTTCTTTTCTTCTTCTTCATCTTCTTCTTCTTTTTCCTCTTCTTCTTCTTCTTCTTCTTCTTCTTTCTTAATCTTCTGATTCTACTTCTTCTTCTCCTTGTTCTTTTACTTCTTCTCCTTTTTCCTTTTCTTCATCTTCTTCTTCTTTTTCTTTTCCTTCTTCTCTACCTTCTCCTTAATCTTCTTCTTTTACTTTATCTTCTTCTTCTTCTTCTCTACTTGTTCTTCTCTTATTCTTCTTCTTCTTCATCTACTTCTTTTACTTTATCTTCTTCTTCTTCTTCTCTACTTGCTCTTCTCTTCTCCATCTTCTTCTTCTTCATCTTCTTCTTCTTCTTCTTCTTTTTCTTCTTCTTCTTCTTCTTTTACTACTACTACTACTACTACTACTACTTCTTCTTCTTCTTCTTCTTCTGCTTCTTTTTTTTCTTCTTCTACTTTTCTTCTTCTTCTTCTTATTCTTCTTCTTCTTCTTCTTGTACTCCTACTTTTTCGGCTTCTTCTTCTTCTTTCTTCTTCTTCTCCTTCTTTTACTTATTCTTGTAGTTCTTCTTTCTTTTTCTTCTTGTTCTTTTCTTTCTTCTTCTTTGTCTTCTTCTTCTTCTTCTTCTTCTTATTCTTCTTCTTCCTCTTCCTCTTCTTCTTATTCTTTTCTACTTGTTCCTGCCTTCTTCTTCTTCTTCTTCTTCTACTTCTACTTCTTCTTCTTCTTGTTCTTCTTCTTCTTTTTCTTTGTCTTCTTCTTCTCCTACCTCTTCTTCTTCTTCTTCTTCTTTTATTTCTTTTTCTTTTTCTTCTTGTTCTTCTTCTTCTTCGACTTCTTCTTCTGCTTCTTCTTCTTCCCCTTCTTCTTTTTCCCTATCTTCTCCTTTTGTTTCCAAATTTTCTTCCTCTTAATCTTCATCATCAACATCATCATCTTCTTCTTCTACTACTTCTTCCTCTCCTTCTTCTTCTATACTTCTTTTTCTTCTTCTTCTTCTTCTTCTTTTACTTCCCCTTCTTCTTCTACTTCTTCTTCTCCTTCTTTTTCTTCTTCATCTTGTTCTTATTATTCTTCTTCTTATTCTTCTTCTTGTTCTTGTTGTTTTTCTTTTTCTTCTTCTTTTTCTTCATCATCTTATTCTTCTTCTGCTTCTTCTTCTTCTTCTTCTTCCTCTTCTTCTTCTTCTGCTTCATCTTCGTCATCATCTTTCTATTATTATTATTCTTGTTCCACTTCTTCTTCTTCTTCTTCATCTTCTTCTTCTTCTTCTTCTTCTTCTTCTTCTTTTTCTCCTTCTTCTACTTTATTTTCTTCTTTTTCATCTTATTTTCCTTCTTCTTTTTCTTCTTCTTCTACTCTTCTTCTTCTTCTTCTTCTTCTTCTTCTGCTTCTTCTCCTCCTCCTTTTTCTTCTTCTTTGTCTTCTTCTTCTTCTTTTTATTCTTCTTCTTCTTCTTGTTCTTGTTCTTCTTCTTCTCCTCCTCCTCCTCCTTTTTCTTCATCATCTTCTTTTTCTTGTTCTTCTTTTTCTTCTTCTTTTTCTTATTCTTCTTCTTGTTTTTCATCATCCTGTTCTTCTTCTTCCTCTTCTCCTCCTCCTTATTCTTCTTGTTCTGCTTCTTCTTCTCTTTCTACTTCTTCTCCTTCTTCTGCTTCTTCTTCTTCTTTTTCTGCTTCTTCAACATCTTCTTCTCCTTCCTATTCTTCTTTTTCTTTTTCTTCATCTTCAACTTCTTCTTCCTCAGCTTCTTCTTTTTTTATTACTTCTTCTTCTTCATCTACTACTACTACTTCTTCTTCTTCTACTTCTTATTCTTTCTCTTTTTCTTTCTTCTTTTACATCTTCCTCTTCTTCTTCTTCCTCGTCTTCTTTATCTTCATCTTCTTCATCATGATCTTGTTGTTCTTCTTTTTTTTCTACTCCATCTTCAATTTCTTCTTCTTCTTATTTTTCTTCTTCTTCTTATTCTTCTTCTTCTTCTAATTCTTCAACTTCTTCTTTTTCTTCTTCTTCTTCATTTACTTCTTCTTTATCTTCTTTTTCTTCTTCTTCTTCTTTATCTTCTTCTCCTTATTCTTCTACTTCTTTTTCTTCTACTTCTTCTTCTTCTTCTTCTTCTTCGTTATTCTTCTTCTTCTTTTTATTCTTTTCCTTCTTCTCCTTCTTGTGCTACTTCTCCTTTTTCTTTTTCTTCCTTATCTTCTTCTTCTTCTTCTTCTTCCTCCTCTTCTTCTTCTTCTTTGTCTTCTTCTTCTTCTCCTTCTTCTTCTTCTTCTTCTTTGTGTTTTTCTTCTTCCTATTCTGCTTCTTCATCATCATCATCATCTTCTTCTTCTTCTTATTCCCTTTCTTCTTCTTCTTCTTCTTCTTCTTCTTCTTCTTCCTCTTCTTCTTCTTCTTCTACTTTTTCTTCTTCTTCTTCTTCTTCATCCTCTTCTTCTTCTTCTTCTTATTCATCATCTTCTTCTTCTACTACTACTTTTCTTCTTCTTCTTCTTTTCTTCTTCTTTTTGTTCTTCTTCCATTATTTCTTCTTCTTCTTCTTTCCTTCTTCTTCTTCTTCTAATTCTTACTCCTCATCTTCTTTTTCTTCTTTTGCTTCTTTTTTTTTCTTCTTCTTTATTTACTACATCTTCTTCTTCTTCTTCTTCTTCCTCATCATCTTCTTCTCCTTGTTCTTTTTCTTCTTTTTATTCATCCCCATCTTTTTGTTCGTCTTCATCATCTGCTTCTTCTTCTTCTCCTTCTTCTTCTTCTTCTTCTTCTTCTTCTACTACTACTACTACTACTACTGTTACTACTACTACCAACACTACTACTCTTTCTTCTTCTTCTTTCTTCTTCTTCTTCGTCTACTTCATCTACTTCTTTCTACTTCTTCATCCAGATCTTTCTTCTTCTTTCTCTTCTTCTTCTTTTTGTTCTTCTTCTTTTTGTTCTTCTTCTTCCTCTTCTTCTTTTTCTTCTTTATCTTCTACTTCTTCTTCTTCTTGTTCCTGTTCTTCTTTTTCTTCTTCCACATCTTCTTCTTCTGCTTCCTCTTCTTCTTCTTCTCATACTTCTTTCTCCTCTTCCTCATCTTCTTCATCTTTTGCTTCTTGTTTTTCTTTTTTTTCTTCTTCTTTTGTTTTATCTTCTTCATCCTCATCTTCTTCTTCTTTTTCTACTTCAACTTCTTCTTCTTCCTCTTCTTCTTCTCCCTTCATCTTCTTCTTCTTCTCCTTCTTCAACTTCTTTTTTTCTTCTTCTTCTTCTTCTTCATCATCTTCTTCTTCTTCTTCATCTTCTTCTTCTTCTTCTCCTTCTTTTTTTTCTACTTCTTCTTTTTCTTCTACTTCTTCTCCTTCTTT
>JAIUJO010002486.1:132500-137500 GCA_023846275.1 Vanilla planifolia | reverse complement strand
TCTTCTTCTACTTCTTCTACTTCTTCTTCTTTCTTCTTCTTCTTCTTCTTCTTCTATTACAACTTCTACATCTTCTTCTTCTTCTTTCATCTTCTTTCTCCTCTTTTTCTTCTTCTTCTTCTTCATCTTCTTCCTCTTCTTCATCTTCTTCATCTTCTTTTTTTGGTTCTTCTCCTTCTTCTTCTTCATCATCCTGTTCTTCTTCTTCTTCTTCTTCATCATCCTGTTCTTCTTCTTCTTCTTCTTTATAATTCAACTTCTCCTTCTTCTTCTTACTCTCTTCTTCTTCCTCTTCTTCTTCTTCTTCTTCTTCTTTATTGTCTTCTTCTTCCACTTCCTTTTTTTGTTCCTCTTCTTCTTCATCATCTTGTTATTTTTCATCTTCTACTTCAACTTCTTCTTCTCCTCCTTCTTTTTCTTCTTCTACTTCTTCTTCTACAACTACTACTTCTTCTACTTCTCCTTTTTCTTCATCTTCTTCTTATTATTCTTCTTCTTATTTTTCTTCTTGTTCTTCTTTTTCTTTGTCCTCTTCTACTTCTTCTTCATCATCTTCTTCTTCTTCTTATGTTTCTTCTTCTTCTTCTTCTTTGTCTTATTATTATTATTATTATTATTATTTTTATTATTCTAGTACTACTACTACTTCTTCTTCTTCTTCTTACTCTTCTTCTTCATGTTGTTCTTCTTCTTGTTGTTCTTCTTCTTCTACTTGTTCCTCTTTTCCTTCTTCTTCTTCTTCTTCTTCTTCTTCTTCTTCTTCTTTTTGTTCTTCATCTTCTTCTTTTTGTTCTTCATCTTCTTCTTCCCACCCTGTTGTTTTTATTTTTCTTTTTGTTCTTCTTCTTCTTCTCCTCCTCCTCCTTCTTCTTTTAGGACTTCTTCTTCTTATTCTTCTTCTTCTTCTTCTTCTACTTCTTCTACTTCTACTTCTTCTTTCTTCTTCTTCTACTAGTACTACAACTGCTTCTTCTTTTTCTTCTTCTTTCTTCTTCTTCTTCTTCTTCTTCCACATTTTCTTCTTCTCCTTCTTCTTTAATTACTTCTTCTTCTTCTTGCCCTTTTACTTCTTCTTCTTCTTCTTCTTCCACTTCTTCATCTTCTTCTTCTTCTTCTTCTTCTTCTTCTTCTTCTTCTTCTTCTTATACATCTTTTTCTTTGTCCTCCTCCTCCTCCACCTCTACTTCTTCTTCTTCATCTTCTTCTTTTTCTTCTTCTTCTTCTACTACTACTACAACTACTAATGATACTATGACGACTACAACTAAAACTTTTTTGACGTCTTCTTCTTCTACTTCTTCGTCACCTTTGTTCTTGTTCTTCTACTTCTACAACTTCTTATTTTTGTTCCTCTTCTGCTTTCTTTCTTTCTTTCTTCTTCTTCTTCTTCATAATCATCATAATCTCCTTCTTCTTCTTTTTCTTCTTCTTCTCTTTCTTTTACTTCTTCATCATCATCTTCTTCTTCTTCTTCTTTTTTTACTTCTTCTTCTTCATGATCTTCTTCTTCTTCTTCTTCATCTTATTCTTCTTCTTCTTCTTCTTTTTCTTCTTCTTCTTCTTGTTCTTCTTCTTTGTTGTTCATCTACTTCTTCTTCTTCTTTTTCTTCTTCTTCTTCTTCTTCTTCTACCACTTCTCTTTTTTCGTGATCGTCTTCTTCATCCTTTTCTTCTCCTTCGTCTTCATCTTCTTCTTCTTCTTCTTCTTCTTCTTCTTCTTCTTCTACTACTACTTCTTCTTCTTCATCTTCTTCTTCTGCTTCATCTACTTCGTCTTCGTCTTCTTGTTCTTCTTCTTCTTCTCTTCTTCTTCTTCTTATTCTCCTTCTTCTTCTTCTTTCTCTTCTTCTTCATTTTCTTGTTCATATTCTTATTCTTTTTCTTGTTCTTGTTCTTCCTCTTCTTCTTCTTCTTCTTCTTCTTCTTCTTCTTTTTGTACTTCTTCTTCTTCTTCAACTTCTTCTTTCTCTTTCTTTTTCTTCTTCCTCTTCTACTTCTTCATTGTTCTTCTTCTTCTGCCTCGTCATCTTCTTCTCCTTCTTCTTCTTCTTCTTCCTCCTCATCTTCTTTTCTTCTTGTTCTTCTCTTCTTCTTCTTCATCATCATCATCTTCCTCTTCTACTTCTTCTACTTCTTCTTCTTCCTCCTCTTCTTCTTCTTCTTCTCCTTCTACTACAACTACTACTACTTCTTCTTCTTCTTCCTCTTCTTCTTCTTATTCTTCTTCTTCTTCTTCTACTTCTTCTTCTTCTTCTTCTTCTTCTTCTTCCTTTTCCTCTTCTTTTTCTTTCACCTCTTCTTTTTCTTCTTCTCCTTCCTCTCCTTTTCCTTCTTCTTCTTCTTCTTCTTCTTCTTCTTTTTCTTCTCCATTTTCTTCTTCCTGATCTCCTTCTTCTTCATGTTCTCCTTCTTCATCTTCTTCATCGACTTCTTCTTCTTATTCTTCTTTTTCTTCTTCTTCTTCTTCTTCTACTTCTACTTCTTCTTCCTCCTCGTCATCATCATCATCTTCTACTTCTTTTTCTTCTTATTATTTTTTATTATTATTATTATTATTATTATTTTTCTTCTTCTTCTTCTTCTTCTACTCCTCCTCCTCCTTCTTCTTCTTGATTTCCTTCTTCTTCTTCTTCTTCATCTTCTACTTTATGTTCTTCTTCTACTTCTACTTCATCTTCTTCTTATTCTTGTTCTTCTTTTTCTTCTTCTTCTTCTTCTTCTTCTTCTTCTACATCTTTTTCTTCTTCCTCCCCCACCTCCTCTTCTTCTTCTTCTTCTTCTTCTTCTTCCTCTTCTTCTTCTTCTATTACTATTATTTTTTCTCTTTTTCTTCTATTATTACTTTTTTTTTTCTTCTTTTTCTTCTACTAGTACTACTTTTTCTTCTTCTTCTTCATCTTCTTCTTCTTCCTCTACTTCTTTTTCTTCTTGAATCATCATCTTCTTCTTCTTCTTCTCTTCTCCATCTCCTTCTTTTCTTCTTCTTCTTCAACTTCTTCTATAGCTTTTTCTTCTAGCTCTTCTTCTTCTTCTTCTTCTTCTTCTTCTACATCATCTACTTCTTCTTCTACTACTTCTTCATCTTCTTCATCGACTTCTTCTCCTTATTCTTCTTTTTCTTCTTCTTCTTCTTCTTCTACTTCTACTTCTTCTTCCTCCTCTTCATCATCATCATCTTTTACTTCTTTTTCTTCTTCTTATTTTTATTATTATTATTATTATTATTATTATTTTTCTTCTTCTTCTTCTTCTTCTACTCCTCCTCCTCCTCCTCCTTCTTCTTGATTTCCTTCTTCTTCTTCTTCATCTTCTGCTTTTTCTTCTTCTTCTACTTCTACTTCATCTTCTTCTTATTCTTGTTCTTCTTTTTCTTCTTCTTCTTCTTCTTCTTCTACATCTTTTTCTTCTTCCTCACCCACCTCGTCTTCTTCTTCTTCTTCTTCTTCCTCTTCTTCTTCTTTTATTACTATTTATTTTTTTCTTCTTCTTCTATTATTACTATTTTTTTTCTTCTTTTTCTTCTACTACTACTACTTTTTCTTCTTCTTCTTCTTCTTCTTGAATCATCATCATCTTCTTCTTCTTCTTCTCTTCTCCATCTCCTTCTTTTCTTCTTCTTCTTCAACTTCTTCTTCTATAGCTACTTCTTCTTCTTCTTCTTCTTCTACATCATCTACTTCTTCTTCTACTACTTCTTCTTTCTTCTTTCTTCTTCTTCTTCTTGGTTTTCTTCATCTTCTTGTTCATCTTCTTCCTCTTCCTCAACTTCTTCTTCTTCTTCATTTTCTTCTTCTTCTTCTTCCACTTTTTCTACTTCTTCTTCCTCTTCTTCTTCTTTTCTTCTTCTTTGAAATTCTTTTTCTCTTTTTACATCTTCTTCTTCTCCTTCTTCTTCTACTACTACTACTTTGTCTTCTTCTTCTTCTTCTTCTGCTTCTTCCTTTTCTTTGCCTTCATCTACCTCTTCCTTTTTTTCTTCCTCTTCATCATCATCATAATCATCATCATTATCATCATCTTCTTCTTCTTCTTCTTCTCCTCCTCCTCCTCCTCGTCCTCCTTCTTCTACTTCATCTTCTTCTTCTTCTTCTTCTTCTTCTTCTTGTTCTACTTCTTCTTGTTCTAGTACTTCTTCTTCTTCTTCTTCTCTCTCTTGTTTTTATCCTCCTTATTTTTCTTCTTGTTCTTCTTCTTCTTTGTCAACCTCTACTTCATCATCATCATCTTCTTCTTCTTATGTTTCTTCTTCTTCTTCTACTACTCCTTTTTCTTCATCTTCTTCTTCTTCTTTTTGTACTTATTCTTCTTCTAGTTCTTCCACTACTACTTCCTCTTCTTCTTTTTCTTCTTCTTCTTCTTCTCGTTCATCTTCTTCTTCTTATTATTTTTATTATTCTTTTTCTTCTTCTTTTTCTTTTTCTTCTTCTTCTTTTTCTACTTCTACTTCTTCTTCTTCTTCTTCATCTACATCTTCCTCTCCTTTTCTTCTTCTTCTTCTTTATTCTTCTTAATCTTCTTCTTTTTTTTCTTCTTAAACTACTTCTTCTTCTTCTTCTTCTTCTTGTTCTTCTTTTTCTTCTTTCAAACTCTACTACTTATTATTATTATTATTATTGCTATTCTTCTTCTTCTTCTTCATCATCATCTACTTCGTCTTTGTCTTCTTCTTCTTCTTCTTCTTCTTTCGCTTCTTTGTCTTCTTCTTCTTTCGCTTCTTTGAATTCTTCTTCTTCTTCTTCTTCTTCTTCTTCTTTTTCATCTACTTCTTCTTCTTTTTCTTATTACTCCTCTTTTTTGTCTTTTGCCTATTTTTATTCTTCTTCTTCTTCTTCTTTATGGTCATTTTGTTCTTCTTCTTCTTCTTCCTCTACTTCCACTTCTTCGTCTTCGTTATCATCTTCTTCATCTTATTAGTCTTCTTGTTCTACTACTACTACTTTGTCTTCTCCTTCTTATTATTCTCCTTCACCTTCTTCGTCTTCTTCTTCTTCTAATTCTTC
>JAIUJO010002486.1:122500-127500 GCA_023846275.1 Vanilla planifolia | reverse complement strand
CCGGGATGCCCTTGCCCCAAAACGAAAAATACGAAAAATTGGCAAATAACTTAAGAGAAATAAGAGAAAAGAGGAGGCACACACAATTGACAAATTAGAGGGATAGAAATTGAGAAATAATTGAAAAACCTTTAATTCCAAAAGCTTTCTTGCCGCTTTGCTTTTTAAGCTTGGATGCACCGTTTTTGCTTGATTGCTCGAATTTTGAGATTTGAAATCTTTAGAAAATTTAACAAAGGTTAAACTAAAAAATACATCAATTTTCCCTATTTATAGAGCTCAAATTTGAGCTCTAAAAACACCCACAATGACTCCAAAAATTAATTAGCCGTTTGGGCAACGGACGAAAAGCAGCCACCGTCCGATCCAGGCCCAAAAACGAACGACACAGATTGATTTACGCATTTCACCGTTCGGGCTTAATCCAGACAGTTGGATCCGGGCAGACTTGATCTGAGCCATTGGATCCCGCGCGCTGAATGAACGGCGCTGATTAACCTCGCGAAACAGCCGTTCGAATTTACTCTCGCCCGTTGGATCTGGGCGGGCTTGATCTGCGCCATTGGATCCCGCGTGCTGAACGAACGGCGCTGATTAACCTCGCGAAACAGCCGCTCGAATTTACTCTTGCCCGTTGGATTTGGGCGTGCTTGATCTGCGCCTTTGGATCCTGTCGAAGTTATAAGGTGGGATTTTTAGTCCCACACTGCAGAAATGAAATTGGTACATTGCTTTATAAAGAATTTCCGCCCTTTGACTTTCGAGCCACTTTGGGGCCGGCTCCCCCCTTCTTTGACTAGGACTTAATCACCTGGTTTGAGTTGACTTAGCCAAGTACTGTTCAATGACATTTGACCGCGCTGCAGTTTGACCTAGCCGAGCTCCTCTCGGCGGGCTTTGCTTAGCCAGGCACTGTTGATTTGACCGTTGACCAGCGCTAGCCGAGCTTCTCTCGGCGGGCTATGGGCGGGCTTGGCTCGCCCTTTTCGGGTCATCCACATTTTATTTTATTTATTTTTTATTTCTAAAAATCCTGGACGGGCTGTTTTGGCGCCGGGTCGACCCGCCCATGCTATAGTACAGTTTCCCGAGACTTTTGCTGTTTTAGGGTATTTTTGACGAATTTTTTAGCCAAAAATTTGAATATAAGTGTATAAAAATAATTTTATATTCTTATAGTATTATAAGTTAATTAAGTGGCTATGAAAAGAAATTCGTAGAAAACGATTCCAAAATAATATTAAAAAATCAAATACCCATATCTATACATTTTGTCAAATATGCTTGGCCCAAAACTCAAAATTCATTATTAAATAATTTTATAATATTTTTAAATGTTAATACTACTAGTGTGCCTCATAATCTCAAAGTTTGGATATATCAAATTCAAGAAAAATAAAAAGAAATTCAATTATAAAAAATCTTGTGCATGTCTCAAAATTCCTTGAAGTATGCCATGACCTCAAGGCTCTTAGAGACCATTATTTTAGACATCTAAAATACATGGCTTGATTCAATTAATTATTAACAATTTTACTTAAAATCAAGCCCAAATAAAATATGCACATTTATGCTTGACTCATCAAACACAAGGGTGTAACACTTCTTTCTCGTTCTTTTTCTTCTTCCTCTTCTACTTCTTCTTTCTTCTTCTTCTTCTGTCTCTTCTTCTTCTTCTTCTTCTTCTTCTTCTTCTTCTTCTTCTTCCTCCTCATCTTCTTTTCTTCTTTTTCTTCTCTTCTTCCTTTTCATCTTCTTCTTCATCTTCCTCTTCTGCTTCTTCTTCTACTTCTTCATCTTCCTCCTCTTCTTCTTCTTCTCCTTCTACTAGAACTACTACTAATTTTTCTTCTT
Organism: Vanilla planifolia; assembly: GCA_023846275.1. Classification (NCBI taxonomy): domain Eukaryota; kingdom Viridiplantae; phylum Streptophyta; class Magnoliopsida; order Asparagales; family Orchidaceae; genus Vanilla; species Vanilla planifolia. The sequence goes on along the minus strand of JAIUJO010002486.1, from coordinate 125,646 downwards.
CTTCCTCGTCTTCTTCTTCTTCTTCTTCTACTTCTTCTTCTTCTTGTTCCTCTTCTTTTTCTTCTTCTTCTTCTTCTTCTTCCTCCTCCTTTTCCTCTTCTTTTTCATCGTGCTCTTCTTTTTCTTCTTCTCCTTCCTCTCCTTTTTCTTCTTCTTCTTCTTCTTCTTCTTCTTTTTCCTCTCCATTTTCTTCTTCCTCATCTCCTTCTTCTTCTTCTTGTCCTTCTTCATCTTCTTCATCAACTTCTTCTTCTTCTTTTTCTCCTTCTTCTTCTTCTTCTTCTTCTTCTTCTTCTTCTTCTACTTCTTCTTCCTCTTCATTGTCGTCATCTTCTACTTCTTCTTCTTCTTCTTCTTCTTCTTCTTCTTCCTCTTCTTCTACATCTTTTTCTTCTTCCTCCTCTTCTTCCTCCCCCACCTCCTCCTCCTCTTCTTCTTCTTCTCCTTCTCCTTCTTCCTCTTCTTCTTCTATTACTACTATTTTTTTTCTTCTTCTTCTTCTATTACTACTATTTTTTTCTTCTTCTTCTTCTATTACTACTACTTTTTCTTCTTCTTCTTCTTCATCTACTTCTTTTCTTCTTTCATCATCATCATCTTCTTCTTCTTCTACTCCATCTCCTTATTTTCTTCTTCTTCTTCTTCAACTTCTTCTTCTATAGCTACTTCTTCTACCTCTTCTTCGTCTTCTTCTTCTTTTTCTGCTTCTTCTTCTTCTTCTTCTTCTTTCTTCTTTTTTCTTCTTTCTTCTACTACTAATACTTCTTCTTCTTCTTTCTTCTTCTTCTTCTTGTTTTTCTTCATCTTCTTGTTCATCTTCTTCCTCTTCCTCAACTTCTTCTTCTTCTTCATTTTGTTCTTCTTCTTCTTCTTTTCTTCTTCTTCTTCTCCTTCATCTTTTTCTACTTCTTTTCTTATTCTTTGAAATTCTACTTCTCTTTCTACAACTTCTTCTCATTCTTCTTCTTGTTCTATTACTTTGTCTTCTTCTTCTCCTTCATCCTCTTCCTCTTCTTTGCCTTCTTCTACCTCTTCCTTTTTTTTTCCTCTTCATCATCATCTTTTTCTTCTTCTTCTCCTCCTCCACCTCCTCCTCCTTCTACTTCTTCTTCTTCTTCTTCTTCTTCTTCTTCTTCTACTTCTTGTTCTAGTACTTCTTCTTTTTCTTCTTCTCACTCACTTGTTTTTATCCTCCTAATTTTTCTTCTTGTTCTTCTTCTCTTCTTCTTCTTTGTGAACCTCTACTTCTTCATCATCATCATCTATTTCTTCTTCTTCTTATGTTTCTTCTTCTTCTTCTACTTCTTCTTTTTCTTCGTCTTCTTCTTCTTCTTCTTCTAGTTCTTCCACTACTACTTCCCCTTCTTCTTTTTCTTCTTCTTCTTCTTCTCCTTCATCTTCTTCTTCTTATTATTATTTTTCTTCTTCTTTTTCTTCTTCATCTTTTTCTACTTCTTCTTCTTCTTCTTCTTCTACATCTTCCTCTCCTTTTTTTCTTCTTCTTGTTTATTCTTCTTAATCTTCTTCTTCTACTTCTTCTTCTTCTTTTTCTTCTTCTTCTTAAACTTCTTCTTTTTCTTCTTCTTCTTCTTTCAAACTTTACTACTACTTGTTATTATTATTATTATTCTTCTTCTTCTTCTTCTTCTTCTTCTTCTTATTCTTCATCAACTTCGTCTTTGTCCTCTTCTTCCTCCTCTTCTTCTTTCGCTTCTTTGTCTTCTTCTTCTTCTTCTTCTTCTTCTTCTTCTTTTTCATCTACTTTTTCTTCTTCTTTTTCTTATTACTCCTCTTCATTACCTTCTGCCTATTTTTATTCTTCTTCTTCTTCTTCATGGTCTTTTTCTTCTTCTTCTTCTTCTTCTTCTTCTTCCTTTACTTCCTCTTCTTCTTCTTCATTATCATCTTCTTCATCTTATTAGTCTTCTTGTTCTACTACTACTACTTAGTCTTCTCCTTCTTATTCTTCTCCATCACCTTCTTCATCTTCTTTTTCTTCTTCTAATTCTTTTTCTTCTTCTTCTTCTTTACTTCTTCTTTATCTTCTTCTTCTTCTTCTACTTCTTCATCTCTTTTTTCTTCTTCTTCAACTTATTCTTGTTGTTCTTCTTCTTGTTGTTGTTGTTGTTCTTCTTCTTCTTCTTCTTCTTCATCTTCTTCTTTGTCTTTTTCTTCTTCTTCTTGATATTCTTCTTCTTCTTCTTCTTTGTCTTTTTCTTCTTCAACTCCCTCTTCTTCCTCTTCTTCTTCTTCTTCTTCTTCTCCTTCTTCTTCTTCTTCTTCTTCTTCTTCTTCTTCTTCCTCCTCGTCCTCCTCATATACTTCTTCGTCTTCTTTTTCTTCTTTTTCATCTTTTTCTTCATCTTCTTATTCTTATTCTTCTTCTTCTTCTTCTTCTTCTTCTTCCTCTTCTTCTTCTTCTTCTTCTTCTTTATCTTCTTCTTCATCTTCTTCTACTACTTCTTCCACTTCTTCTTCTTCTTCTTCTTCTATTACTACTACTACTGCTGCTACTTCTTCTACTTCTTGTTGTTTTTTCTTCTTCTTCCTGTTTGTCTTTTTCTTTTTCTTCTTCTTCATCATCTTCTTTTTCTCCTTCTTCTTCTTCTTCTTCTTCTTCTTCTTCTTCTTCTTCCTCCTTCTCTTCTTTTCTTCTTCTTCTTCTCCTGCTTCTTCTTCTTCTTCTTCTTCTTCTTCTACATCTTCTTCTTCTTCTTTTTCTTCTTCCTCCTCCACCTCTTCTTCTTCTTCTTCATCTTCTTCTTCTTTTTATTATTATTCTTCTTCTTCTTCTTCTATTACTAAATTTTTTTTCTCATTCTTCTAGTTCTTCTTCTTCATCTACTTCTTCTTCTTCTTCTTCTTCTTCTTATTCCTCTTCCTCTTCTTCATTTTCATCATCATCATCATCTACTACTTCTTCTTCTTCTCCTTCTACTGCTTCTTCATCTTCCTCTTCTTCTTCTTCTTCTTCTTCTTTTTCTTCTCAAACTTCTTCTACTTCTTCTTTTTCATTCTTCATCTTCTTCTTCATCTACTACTACTACAACTTCTTCTTCTTCTTCTTTCTTCTTCTTCTTCTTCTTCTTCTTCTTCTTCTCCATCTTATTCTTCTTCTTCTTCTTTTTCTTCTATATCTTCTTCTT
>JAIUJO010002486.1:82500-85000 GCA_023846275.1 Vanilla planifolia | reverse complement strand
CTTTTCTTCTTCTTCATCTTCTTTTTATTCTTCATTTTGTTCTTCTTCTTCTTCTACTACTTCTTCTTCTTCTTCTAATTCTTCTTCTTCTTCTTCTTCTTCTTCATCTTTGTCTTCTACTTCTTCTTCTTCTTCTTCTTCCTCTTCTTTTTCTTCTTCTTCTTCTCCCTATTTTTCTTCCTTTTCTTTTCCATCATATTCTTATCCTTCATCTTCTTTTTCTTTCTCTTCATTTTCTTCTTCTTCTTCTTCTTCTTCTTTTCCTTCTTCTTCTTCTTCTACTTCTTCTGTCACAACTTCTTCTTTTATTTCTTCTTTTCTTTAACTTCATCATCTTCTTATTATACTTCTTCTTATTTTTCTCTTATTCTTCTTCTTCATCTTCATCTTCATCTTCTTCTTCTTCTTCTCCTCCTCTTTCTTCTTCTTCTTCTTCTTATTCTTGTTTTTCTTCTTCATCTTGTACTTCTTCTACTTCTTTTTCTTTCTTCTTATTCTTCTTTGTCTCTCTTCTACTTCTTCTTCTTCTTCTTTCCTCTTCTTCTTCTTCTTCTTCTTCTGCTACTTCATCTTCATCTTCTTCTTCTTCTTCTTCTTCTTCTTCTTCTACTACTACTACTTCTTCTTCTTCTTCTTCTTTTGTTTCTTGTATTACATCTTCTTCTTCTTCTTCATTTAATTCTTCTCCCTCTTCTTCTTCTTCTTCTTCTTCTTCTTCTTCCTCTCTTCTCTTCTTCTTCTTCTTCTTCTTCTTTTCCTTCTTCTTCTTCTTTTTCTTCTCCTTCTTCTTTTCTTCTCCTTCTACTTCTTCTTCTGCTTTTTCTTCTTCTTCTTTTTCTTCTCCATCTCCTTCTTTTTCTTCTTTGTCTTCTTCTACTTCTTTTTGCTCTACTACTACTACTACTTCTAATTGGGCTTCTTCTTCCTCAACTACTACTACTACTACTTTTCTTCTTCTTCTTCTTCTTCTTCTTCTTCTGCTTCTGCTTCATCTACTTGTTGTTCTTCTTCTACTTCTTTTTATTCTACTACTACTACTACTACTTCTTTCTTCTTCTTTCTTTTCTTTTCTTCTTCTTCATCTTCTTCATCTTCTTCATGTTCTTCCTCTTCTTCTTCATCTTCTTCTTCTTCCTTTTTTGGTTGATCTTCTTCTCCTTCGACTTCTTATTCTTCTTCTTCTTCTTCTTCTTCTTCTTCTTCTTTCTAATTCTACTTCTTTTCCTTTTCTTCTTCTTCTTCTTCTTCTTTATCTTCTTCTTCTATTTCATCTTCTTTTTCTTTGTCTTCTTTTTCTTCTACTACTACTACTTCTTCTTCTTCTTCTTTCTCTTCCTTTTTAGTTCCTCTTCATCTTCATCATCTTCTTATTCTTCATCATCATCATCTTCTTCTTCTTCTTCTCCTTCTTCTTCTTCTATATTTTCTTCCTCTTCTTCTTCTTCTTCTACTACTATTACTACTTCTTCTTCAACTTCTTTAATTCTTTTCTTGATCTTCTTCTTATTATCCTTCTTGTTAATTTTCTCCTTGTTCCTCTTCATCTTTGTCATCTTCTACTTCTTCTTCACCATGTTCTTCTTCTTCTTATGTTTCTTCTTCTTCTTCTTCTTCTTCTTCTTCTTCTTCTTCTTCTTCTTCTCTTTCTTCCTCTTCCTCTTCTTCTTCTCCTTCTCCTTCTCCTTCATCTTCTTCTTATTAATATTATTTTCTTCTTCTCCTTCTTTTCTTATTCTTCTTCTTCTTCTTCTTCTTCTTCTTCTTCTTCTTCTTCATCTACTTCTTCCTCTCCTTTTTTTCTTCTTTTTCTTCTTCTTCTTCTTCTCTTCTTCTTTGTCTTCTTTTTTTATTCTTCTTCCTCTTCTTCTTCTTCTTCTCCTTCTTCTTCTTCTTTTCTTCTTCTTCTTCTTCTTCTTCTTCTTCTTCTTCTTCTTCTTCTTCTTCTTCTATTCCTTCTTCATATTCCTCTTTGTCTTCCTCTTCTTCTTCTTATCGTTCTTCTTCTTTTCTTCTTCTTCTTCTTCTTCTTCTTCTTCTTCTTTGCCTTCTCCTAGTTCTTTTTCTCTCTTCTTCATTTTCTTGTTCCTCTTCTTATTCTTCTTCTCTTCTTCTTCTTCTTCTTCTTCTTCTTCTTCTTCTTCTTCTTCTTCCTCTTCATCTTCTTCTTCTTAATGATATTCTTCCTTTCTTCTTTGTTTTCTTCTTCAACTTCTTCTTCTTCTACCTCTTCTTCTTCTTGCTTCTCTTCTTCTTCTTCCACTTCTTATTCTTCTTTTTCTTCTTCTTCTTCTTCTTCTTCTTCTTCTTCCTCTTTTTCTTCTCCATCACCTTCTTTTTTTTCTAATCTTCTTCTTCTACTTTTTCTTCGACTATTACTACTACTACTTCTTACTATGCTTCTTCTTCTTCTCTACTACAACACCTACAACTACTTTTTCTTCTTCTTCTTCTTCTTTTACTTCATCTACTTTTTCTTCTTCTCCTTCTTTTACTACTTCTT
>JAIUJO010002486.1:67500-77500 GCA_023846275.1 Vanilla planifolia | reverse complement strand
TCTTGTTCTACTACTACAACACCTACAACTACTTTTTCTTCATCTTCTTCTTTAACTTCATCTACTTTTTCTTCTTCTAATTTTTTCTTCTTCTCTTCTTTTACTACTTCTTGTCCTTCTTCTACCTTCTTCTTCTTCCTCTTCTTTTTCTTCTTCTTCTTCTTCGTCTTCTTCCTCTTCCTCATCTCCTTCTTCTTGTTTTGGTTCTTCTTCCTCTTCTTCTTTTTCTTCTCTATTACTACTACTACTTCTTCTTCTTCTTCTTCTTTTTTAATTCTACTTCTCCTTCTTCTTCTTCTTCTTCTTCTTCTTTTTCTTCTTCTTGTTCTTCTTCATCTTCTTTTTTTTTCTTTCTTCCTCTTCTTGTTCTTCTTCTTCTTCCTCCTCCTCCTCTTCTTTGTCTTCTTTTTCTCTTCCTCTTTTTCTTGATCATCTTCTTATTCTTCTTCTTCTTCCTCTTCTTCTTCTTCTACTTCTTCTCCTCCTCCTTCTTCTACTTCTCCTTCTTCTTCTTCATCATCTTCTTCCTCTTCTTTTACTTCTTCTTCTATTTCTTCTTTGTCTTCATCTTCTTCTAATTTTTCTTCTTGTTCTTGTTCTTCTTCGTCGTCTTCTACTTCTACTTCATGATCTTCTTCTTCTTCTTCTTCTTCTTCCTCCTCTTCTTCTTCTTCTTCTTCTTCTTTTTCTTCATCTTCTTCTTCTTCATCTTCTTCTTCTTCTTTTTCTTATTCTTCTTCTTCTTCTACTACTACTACTTCTTTTTTTACTTCTTTTTCTTTTTCTTCTTCTCCATCTTCTCCTTTTTCTTCTTCATCTACTTCTACCTCTCCTTTTTTCTTCTTTGTCTTCTTCTTCTTCTTCTTCTTCTTTTTCCTCTTCTTCTCTGTCTTCTTCTTTTTATTCTTCTTCCTCTTCTTCTTCTTTTTCTTCTTCTTCTTGTCTTCTTCTTCTTCTTCATCTTCTTCTTCTTCTTCTTTTACTTCTTCATATTCTTCTTCTACTTCCACTTCTTCTTCGTTCTTCTTTTTTTTCTTGTTGTTCTTCTTCTTTTTCTTCTTCTTCTTCTTCTTCTTCTTCTTTGTCTTTTCCTTCTTCTCCTTATTCTACCTATTATTATTATTATTATCATTATTATTATTGTTCTCTTCTTCTTCTTCTTCTTTTCTTGTTCCTCTTCTTCTTCTTATTGATATTTTTTTTTCTTCTTTGTTTTCTTCTTCAACTACTACTTCTACCTTTTCTTCTTCTTGCTTCTTCTTCTTCTTTTTCTACTTCTTCTTTTTCTTCTTCTTCTTCTTTTTCCTCTTTTTCTTCTCCATCTCCTTTTTTTCTGTCTTCTTCTTCTACTTCTTCTTCGACTATTACTACTACTACTTCTTACTATGCTTCTTCTTCTACTACTACTACAACACTTACAACAACTTCTTCTTCTTCTTCTTCTTCTTCTTTTACTTCATCTACTTTTTCTTCTTCTACTTCTTCTTTCTTCTTCTCCTTCTTTTACTACTTCTTGTCCTTCTTCTACCTTCTTCTTCTTCCTCTTCTTTTTCTTCTTCTTCTTTTTCTTCGTCTTCTTCCTCTTCCTCATCTTCTTCTTCTTCATCTGGTTCTTCTTCCATTTCTTCTTCTTCTTCTTCTTCTTCTTCTTTTTAATTCTACTTCTTATTCTTCTTCCTCTTCTTCTTTTTCTTCTTCTTGTTCTTCTTCATCTTCTTTTTTTTTCTTCTTCTTCTTCCTCCTCCTCTTCCTCTTCTTTGTCTTCTTTTTTCTCTTGCTATTTTTCTTCCTCTTTTTCTTGATCATCTTCTTATTATTCTTCTTCTTCCTCTTCTTCTTCTTCTTCTTCTTCTTCTCCTCCTCCTTCTTCTACTTCTTCTTCTTCTTCTTCATCATCTTCTTCCTCTTCTATTACTTCTTCTTCTACTTCTTCTTTTTCTTCAACTTCTTCTTATTTTTGTTCTTATTCTTGTTCTTCTTCGTCGTCTTCTACTTCTTCTTCTTCTTATGTTTCTTCTTCTTGTTCTTCTTTTTCTTCATCTTCTTCTTCTTATTATTATTATTATTATTCTTCTTCTACTACTACTACTACTTCTTCTTTGTTTACTTCTTTTTCTTTTTCTTCTTCTCCATCTTCTCCTTTTTCTTTTGCATCTACTTCAACCTCTCCTTTTTTCTTCTTTGTCTTCTTCTTTGTCTTCTTCTTTTTATTCTTCTTCCTCTTCTTCTTTTTTTTCTTCTTCTTCTTCTTCATCATCTTCTTCTTCTTTTACTACTTCATATTCTTCTTCTACTTCCACTTCTTCTTATCGTTCTTCTTTTTTTTTCTTGTTCTTCTTCTTCTTTTTCTTCTCCTTCTTCTTCTTTGTCTTTTCCTTCTTCTTCTTCTTCTTCTGCCTATTATTATTATTATTATTTATATTATTATTATTATTATTATTATTATTGTTATTATTACTATTGCTATTATTATTATCATTATTATTATTGTTCTCTTCTTATTCTTCTTCTTTTCTTGTTCCTCTTTTTCTTCTTTCTCTCCATCTTGTTCTTCTTATTCTTATTCTTCTTTTTCTTCTTCATCTTCTTCTTGTACTTCTTCGTCTTCTACCACTTCTTCTTCTTGCTTCTTCTTCTTCTTCTTCTTCATCTTCTTCTTTGTATTCCTAGTCTTTTTTTCTTCTTCTTTTCCTACTTCTTTTTCTAATTCTTCTTCATCTTCATCATGATCGTTTTCTTCTTCTTCTTCTTCTCTTCATCTCGTCCTCCTCCTTCTCCTTCTTGTTCTTATTCTTCTTCACCTTCTTCATCTTCTTCGTCTTGTGCTTCTCCTTCTCCTTCTAAATCTTCTTCGTCTTGTTCTTCTTCTTCTTCTTCTTCTTCCACCTCCTCCATTTCTTCATCTTCTTCATCTTTTTCTACTATTATGTTTTCTTCTCGTTCTTCTTCTTCTTCTTCTTCTTCTACTTCTTTCTTCTTCTACTTCTTCTTCTTCTTCTTCATCATATTCTACCACTTCTTATTCTTCCTGTTCTCCTTTCTTCTTCTTTTTCTTCTTCTTCTTCCTCTTCTCCTTCTTAATCTTCATCATCATCATGATGGTCATCTTCTTCTTCTTCTTCTTCTTCTCCTTCTTTTTCTTCATCTTCTTCTTCTTCTTCTTCTGCTTCTTCATCTACTTCTTCTTCTTCGCCTTCTTCTTCCTCTTCTTCTTCTTCTTCTTCTTCTTCTCCTCGTTGTTGTTGTTTTTGTTCTTCTTCTTCTTCTTCTTCTTCTATTTCTTCTTCTACTTCTTCTTCTTCTCTTCTTGTTATTCTTCTACTTCTTCATCTTCTTTTTCTTCTTCTTCTTCTTCTTCTTCTTCTTCTTCTTCTTCTTCTTTCCATCTTCTTCTTCTTCTTCTTCTCTTCATCTTGTTCTTCTTCTTCTTCTTCTTCATCTTTTACTTCTTCTTCTTCTTCTTCTTATACTTCTTCTTACTTCTTCTTCTTATTCTTTTTTCTTCTTATTCTTCTTGTTCTTCTTCTACTTCTTCCTCTTCTTCTTTTTCTTCTTTTCTACTTGTTCTTCCCTTCTTCTTCTTCTTCTACTACTACTACTAGTACTTCAATTTCATCTTCTATTTCTTATTGTTCTTCTTCTTCTTTTTCTTCTTCTTTGTCTTCTTCATCTCCTCCTTCTCCTTCTTCTTCTTCTTCTTTTTCTTCCTCTTCTTCTTCTCTTCTTCTTCTTCTTCTTCTTCTTTTTCTTCTTCTTCTTCTTCTTCATCTTTATTTTCTACTTCTTCCACACCTTCTTTTTCTTCTTCTTCTCCTCATCTCTTTCTGCTTCTTCTTCTTTTTCTTTTTCTTCTTCTTCTTCTTCTTCTTTTTCTTCTACTTTGTCTTCTTCTTCTTATTCTTCCACCTCTTCCTCTTCTTCTTCTTATTCCTCTTCTTCTTCTTCTTTCATTCTTTCTTTCTTATTCTTCTACTTCTTTTTCTACTTCTTCTTCTACTTTTTCTTCTCCTACTACATCATCTAATTTTGTCTTCTTCTTTGATTACTTCTTCTTCTTTTTCTTTTTCCTTCTTCATCATCATCATCATCATCATCATCATCATCATCTTCTTCTTCTTCTTCTTCTTCTCTTCTTCTTATTCTTTTTCTTCTTTTTGTTCTTCTTCTACTTCTTCTTTTTCTTTTTCTTCTTCCTCGTCCTCCTCTTCTTCTTCTTCTTCTTCTTCTACTACTACTACTAATACTTTTTCTTCCCCTTCTTCATGTTCTTCTTCTTCTTCTTATTCTACTTCTACTTCTTCTTCTTCTACTTCTTCTTCTTCTTCTACTACTACTACTTCTTCTTCTTCAACATCTTCTTCTTCATCATCTTCTTCTTCTTCTTCTTCCTCAACTTCTTCTTCTTCTTCTTCTTTCTTCTTCTTCTTCTTCTTCTTGTTCTATTACTACTACTTCTACTTCTTCTTTTTCTTTTTCTTTTTCTTCTTCTTTTTCTTCTTCTTCATCTTCTTCTTCTATTCCTACTTCTCCTTCTTCTTCTTCTTCTCTTTCTTCTTCTTCTTCCTCCTCTTCTTCTACTTCTTCTTCTTCTTTTTCTTCTTCTTCTTCTTCTTCTTCTTCTTTGTCTTCTTCTTCTTTGTCTTCTTCTTCTTCTTCTCCTTTTTCTTCCTCTTCTTCTTCTACTTCTTCGTGTTCTTTTTCTTCTTCTTCCTCCACTTTTTTTTGCTTTTCTTCTTCTACTTCTTCTTCTTCTAGTTCTTCTTCTTGTTCTTCTTTTTCTTCCTCTTCTTCTTCTCCTTCTTCTCTTCCTTCTTCTTCTTCTTCTTCTTCGTCTACTAATTTTTCTACTTATTCTTTTCTTCTTCTACTTCCTCTACTTTTTTTCTTCTAATACTACTTCTTCTTTCTTCTTCTTCTTCTACTACTACTCCTTATTGTTCTTCTTCTTTCCTCTTCTTCTACTTCTTTTACTTTTTTGTAATTGTCTTATTCTTCTTATTATTCTTCTTTCTCCTTCTTCATCTTCTTCTTCTTCTACTACTTTTCTTCTTCTTCTTCTTCTTCTTCCTCTTCTGCTTCTTTCTCTTCTTCTTCTTCTTCGTCCTCCTCCTCCTCTTCTTCTTCTTCCTCTTCTTCTACTTCTACTTCATCTCCTATACTTCTTCTTCTACTGTCTTCTCCATCTTCATCTTTGTCTACTTCTTCTTCTTCTTCTTCTTATTCTTCTTCTTCTTCTACTTCTTCATCTTCTTCTACTTCTTATTCTTCTTCTTCTTCTTATTTCTCCTACTTCTCGTTCTTCTTCTTCTTCTCCTTTCTTATTCTTCTACTTTTTCTTTTCTTCTTCTTCTTCTTCCTTTACTTTTCCTTCTTCTTCTTCTACCTATTATTATTATTATTATTATTATTATTATTATTATTATTATTATTATTATTATCATTATTATTATTATTATTGTTCTCTTCTTCTTGTTCATCTTCTTCTTTATGTTCCTCTTCTTCTTCTTCCTCTCCATCTTCTTCTTCTTATTCTTTTTCTTCTTTTTCTTCTTCATCTTCTTCTTGTTCTTCATCTTCTACCACTTCTTCTTATTGCTTCTTCTTCTTCTTCTTCTTCTTCTCCATCTTGTTCTTCGTATTCTTAATCTTTTTTTCTTCTTCTTTTTCTAATTCTTCATCATCATCATCATCTTCTTCTTCTTCTTCTTATTCTTCTTCTTCTCTGTCTTCTTCTTCTCCTTCTTCTTCTTCTTCCTCTCTTCTTGTTCATCTCCTCCTCCTCCTTCTTCTTCTCCCTCTCTTCTTGTTCATCACCTCCTCCTCCTCCTTCTTCTTGTTCTTCTTCTTCTTCTTCTTCTTCTTCTTCTTCTTCTTCTGCTTCTCCTTCTCCTTCTAAATCTTCTTCTTCTTCTTCTACTTCTTCTTCTTCTTCTTCTTCCTCTTCTTCTTTGTCCACCTCCATTTCTTCTTCTTCTTCATCTTTTTCTACTACTATGTTTTCTTCTTCTTCTTCTTCTACTTCTTTCTTCTTCTACTTCTTCCTCTTCTTCTTCATCATCTTCTACCACTTCTTATTCTTCATGTTCTCCTTTCATCTTCTTCTTCTTTTGCTTCTTCCTCTTATCCTTCTTCATCTTCATCATCATCATGATGGTCATCTTCTTCTTTCTCTTCTTCTTCTTCTTCTTCTTCTTTTTCATCTTGTTCTTCTTCTTCGCCTTCTTGTTCCCCTTCTTCTTCTTCTTCTTCTTCTTCATCTTCTTCTTCTCCTTGTTCATCTTCTACTACTTCTTCTTCTTCTTCTTCTATTTCCTCTTCTACTTCTTCTTCTTCTTCTTCTTCTTCTTCTTTGGTAAACTTCTTCTTCTTCTTCTTCTTCTTCTTCTTCTTCTTCTTCTTTTTCTTCTTCTTTCCTCCTTCTTCCTCTTCTTCTTCTTTTTCTTCTTCTTCTTCTTCTTCATCTTTTACTTCTTATTCTTCTTCTTCTTCTTATACTTCTTCTTCTTCTCCTACTTTTTCTTCTTCTTTCTTCTTCTTCTCCTTCTTCAACTTCTGCTTCTTCTTATTCTTTTTTCTTATTCTTCTTCTTCTTCTTCTTCTTCTTCTTCTCCCACTTCTTTTTTTTCTTTTCTACTTGTTCTTCCCTTCTTCTTCTTCTTCTTCTTCTTCTTCTTCTTCTACTACTACTACTACTTCTTCTTCATTTTCATCTTTTATTTTTATTCTTCTCCTTCTTCTTCTTCTTCTTCTTTGTCTTCTTCATCTCCTCCTCCTTCTGCTTCTTCTTCTTTGTTTTCTTCATCTCCTCCTCCTTCTTCTTCTTCTTCTTTCTCTTCCTCTTCTTCTTCTTCTTCTTCTTCTTCTTTTCTTCATCTCCTTCTTCTTCTTCATCTTTATCTTCTACTTCTTTCTCATCTTTTTTTTCTTCTTCTTCTTTCTCATCTCTTTCTTCATTCTCTTCTTCTTTTTCTTATTCTTCTTCTTCTTCTTCTGCCTCTTCTTCTTCTTTTTCTTCTAATTTGTCTTCTCCTTCTTCTTCTTCCACCTCTTCCTCTTCTTCTTCTTCTTCCTCTTCTTCTTCTTCTTCATTCATTCATTCATTCATTCAATCATTCTTTCTTATTCTTCTACTTCTTTTTCTACTTCTTCTACTTTTTCTTCTGCTACTACATCTTCTAATTTTGTCTTCTTCTTCATCTACTTCTTCTTCTTCTTCTTCTTCATTTTTCCTCACCTTCTTCTTCCTCTTCTTCTTCTTCATATACCTCTTCGTCTTCTTCTTCTTCTTCTATTACTACTTTTTTCTTTTTCTTCTTCCTCGTCCTCCTCCTCTTCTTCTTATTCTACTACTATTACTACTTCTTTTTCTTCCACTTCTTCATGTTCTTCTTCTTCTTCTTCTTCTTTTTCTTCTTCTTCTACTTCTTCTTCTTCTCTTCTTCTTCTTCTTCTTCTACTTCTTCTTCATCATTTTCTTCTTCTTCATCATCTTCTTCTTCTTCTTCCTCAACTTCTTCTTCTTCTTTCTTCTTCTTCTTCTTCTTCTTCTTCTACTACTACTACTAATACTTCTACTTCTTCTTCTTCTTCTTCTTCTTCTTCCTCTTCCTCTTTTCCTACTTCTCCTTCTTCTTCTTCTTCTTTTTCATCTTCTTCTTCTTCCTCTTCTTCTTCTACTTCTTCTTCTTCTTCTTTTTCTTCTTCTTCCTCTTCTTCTTCTTCTTCTTGTTCTTCTTCTTTTTCTTGTTCTTCTTCTTCTTCTTCATAATCATCTTATTGTTCTTATTGTTCTTATTGTTCTTCTTTCTTCTTCTTCTTCTTCTTCTTCTTCTTCTTCATCCTCCTCCTCCTCCACCTCCTCTTCTTCTTCTTGTTCCTCTTCTTCTACTTCTTATACTTCTTCTCCTCTACTTCTTCTTCTACTATCTTCTCCATCTCCATCTTCTTCTACTTCTTCTTCTTCTTCTTCTTTTTCATCTTTCTTTTTCTTCTTCTTCTTCTTCTTCTACTTCTTCATTTTCTTCTACTTCTTATTCTTCTTCTTTTTCTTCTTCTTCTACTTCTCGTTCTTCTTCTTCTTCTTCTTCTTTCTTATTCTTCTACTTTTTCTTTTCTTCTTCTTCTTTTTCCTCTACTTTTTCTTCAAGTTTTTCTTCTTCTTTATCTTCTTCTTCTTCTTCATCTTCTTCATCATCATCATCTTCTTCTTCTTCATCTTCTTCGTCAACTTTTTCTTCTTCTTCTTCTACTTCTTCTTCTTCTTCTTCTTCTTCTTCTTCTTTCTTATCTTCTTATTCTTCTTTCTTCTTCTCACTTCTTCTTCTCTTCTTCTTTGCTTGTTCTTCTTCTTCTTCTTCTTCTTCTTCTTCTTCTACTTCTTGTTATTCTTCTTTTTTATTCTTCTTTTTCTTCTTCTTGCCCTTCCTTCTTCTTCTTCTTCTTCTTCATTCTCTTCTTCTACTTCTTGTTCATCTTCTTGTTCTACTTCTTCCTCTTCTTCTTCTTTTTATTCTTCTTCTTCAACTTCTGCTTCTTTTCCTTCCTCTTCTTTTTTTTCTTCTTCTTCTTCCTTAACAACTTCATCTTATTATTATCCTTCTTCTTCTTCCACCTCTTCATTTTGTTCTTCTTCTTTTACTCCTTCCTCTTCTTCTTCTTCCTTCTTAGTCTTCCACTTCTTCTTCTTCGTTGTCTTCTTCTTCTTGCTCTTCTTCTTCTTCTTTCTTCTTCTACTTCTTCTTCTTCTTGTTCTTCTTCTACTTCGTCTTCTTCTTCTTCTTTTCAATGTTATCTTTCTTCTTCATCTTCTCCTTCTTCTTCTTCTTCTTCCTCTTGTCCTTCTTCTTCTTCTTCTTCTTCTTCTTCTCCTTCTTCTTCTTCCTTTTCTTCTTCTTCTTCTTCCTCTTCTTCTTCTTCCTATTGTTCTTCTTCTTCTTCTTCTCCTCCTCCTTTTTCTTCCTCTGCTTCTTCATCTTCTTCTTCTTCTACTTCTTTTTCTTCTTCTTCGTCTTCTTCTTCCACTTGTTCTTCTTCTACGTCTTCTTTTTCATCTTCTTCATCTAGTTCTTCACATTCTTCTTTTTTTCCCCTTCTTCTTCTTCTTCTTCTTCTTCTTGGACTCCATCTTCTACATTTTCTTCTTCTTCTTTTTCATTTTTATTCTTCTTTTTTCCTCTACTTCTTCCTCTTCCTCTTCTTCTTCTTCTTCCTCCTCCTCCTCTTCTTCGTATTATTCATCATCATCTTTGTCATCTTCTTCTTCTTCTTCTTCAACTTCTTCTTCTACTTTTTCCTCTTCTTCTTCTTCTTCTTCTACTTCTTCTACTTCTTTTTCTTCTAATTCTTGTTCTTCTTTCTTCTTCATCTTCTACTACAACTTCTTATTGTTCTTCTTCTTTCCTCTTCTTCTTTTTCTTCTTCTTTTACTTCTTCTTTGTCATCATCTTATTTTTCTTCTTCTTCTTCTTCTTTCTTCTTTTTCTTCCTCTTCTTCTTCCTCTTCTTCTTCTTCCTCTTCGTCTTCTTCCTCTCCTTCCTCTTCTTCTTCTTCTTCTTCTACATCTACTTCATCTTCTTCCTCTTCTTCTTTTTCATCTTCTTCTTCCTCGATAACTTCATCATATTATTATCCTTCTTCTTCTTACACCTCTTCATTTTGTTCTTCTTCTTTTACTCCTTCCTCTTCTTCTTCTTCTTTTTCCTCTACTTTATCTTCTTTTTCTTTTTCTTCTTCTTCTTATTCTTTCTCTTCTTCTTCTTCTTCTTCTTCCTCCTCATTTTCTTCATCTATTTCATCTTCTTCTTGTTCTTCTTCTTCTTACTCCTCCTCCTCCTCTTGCTCTTCTTCTTCTTCTCCTTCTTCTTTTTCTACTTTTTCTTCTTTTTTTCTTCTTCTTCTTCTTTTACTTCTTTTACTTGAACTTCTTCTACATCATCTTCTCTTTTCTTCTCCTTCTTCTTTCTTCTCCTTCTTCTTCACCTAATCCTTCCTCTTCTTCTT
>JAIUJO010002486.1:47500-57500 GCA_023846275.1 Vanilla planifolia | reverse complement strand
TTATCGTTCGAGATCAACCCTAGTTGTTGGACCTAGGTGGCCTTGATTTGGGTTATTGGATCATGCGTTGGTTGTCCTGCATGTATTAAAATAATGTGTCCAGAAATTAACTAATATAGAAACTTATTACAGTGGTTCCACATCCTCTTACAGATCTGGCACATGTTCGAATCTCCTGCTTGGCATTTTATTGTTGTCATTACAGCAATTTACCTTGATTAATCTAAGCCATCCAATCACGTCTGTCCTTCCACCTTCTTTGATAATCGAATGGGAGTTTAGTCCCACATCATCCAAATGTCTTTGCCATTGCTCTCTATAAGACTTTCAGTTTGAATGTCACTTGAGCAGTTTGGGGTTGGCTCCCCCTTCCTCGACCACGATTTCATCACTTGGTCCTGGTTGACTTAATTTTGTGCTTGTTCTGGTTAGCTTTCTCTATCAGTTGAGTTTGCACTTGTTCCGTTCAGCAGCTCTCCTTGCGGCCTTTAGGCTTCGCTCGCCCCTTTTGGGTCTATCAAACAATTTTTACTTTATTTTATTTTTTAAATCCTTAAAGCCTGGATGGACCAGCTGTCGGGTCAGGTCGACCTGGCCATCGCTACAATGAAAATTCCCAACACTAAAGTGGTTTTATAGTGTTTTGTGAGAATTTTTGTGCCAAAATTTTGAACATAAGTATGCCAAAATAATTTTATATTATGATAGTAGTACAAGTGTTCTAAATAATTATTAAGAGAAATTCATGAAAAATAATTCCTAAATAATTTTAAAGAATCAAATACCGATGTCTAAATTTTTCATCAATAATGCTTAGCCCAAAATTCAAAATTCAAAAATTATTAAACTTATAATATTTTCAAATATTAATACTACTAATGTAGACATCATCTCAAAATTTTGACATATCAAATTCAAGAAAAATAAAGAGATATTCAAGTACAAAGATTTTGGTGCATGCCTTCAATTTCCTTGAAGCTTGTCATCACTCCAAAGTCTTGAAGACAACTATTTTAGACATTTTAAAGTTCATGGATTGACTTAATTTAATATTAATAATTTCACTTAAAGTAATTCCAAATGATATATAAACATTTATGCTAGACTCATCAAACACAAGAGTGTAATAATCTCCCCCTTTTGATGATGACAAGATATAAATATTTTTTTTTATAAATACAAAAATTTGAAAAATAAAATAGAAATAAATTTTTAAAGAGAAAATTAAAAATTAACGTACTTCCTCTATCTTGATGCTCCCCCTATTCTCCCCTTTAACACCATCAAAGGGAGTGACCTTAAACAATGACTAAAATTCCTAATTATTCTCTCAATGTTTGAAATTACTCCAATGGTAAGGATTTGATAAAAAATAAAATCAACCAATTTAAGCTTAGTAGGAACATACTCTAATTGTACTAATTCTTTAGCCACTTGGTATCTAATAAAGTGATATCTAACATCTATGTGCTTAGTCCTAGAATGATGAATTTGATCCTTGGCTAATGTTAATGTACTAGTGTTATCGATTCTAAATGGTATATGTGTGACTTCTAAACCATAGTCTTGAAGTTATTGTCTTATTTGTAATCCTAAGAAAATAAAATTTAGCTCACCCGTCATGCTCATTTGAAATTCCTTAGTTATAGGATCTTCAAATTCTCTACATATTTCTTCTTTTGTACAACCAAAACATAAATCTGAACAATTAGCAAATCATCTCTTATTGATCAAATCCTTTGGATGTGATGTTATAAATTTCCATCATCTAGGTAAATTTCTTTCTTTTTCTTTTTCTACTTCTATATTTTCTAATTTTCCTTCATTCTTATTTAAATCTAAGTTTTTTTTACTAATTTTATTTCATCTTCTAAATTCTTCTCACTAATTAGTTGGATAGACTCATCAAACACAACATATATTGTTTCCTCTATCCTATAAGATTCTAGATTAAAGACTTTATATGTTTTTTAATGGATGAATACCCAAGATGTGGATTTTAATTTTCTTCTTGGTTTTGACTATATAAGGTGTAAAATCTAATTAGAAGCATACCACTTGAAGTTTTTTAAATGTTTAGACCTATCCTAAAATGTCTCCAAATATTTTTTAGACCTTTTCTTCTAGTCTTCTAAGTTTTACTGTTAGGAACCCAAGTAAGCTTTGGTTGAGCACTAAATGGAGCTTGTTCTCATTCTTAACAGTCCATCAAAAATTTTTTTTTTGTGCATACATACTTCTTCTAAAAAAGTAATCTTTCATAGTATGTCCAAGTTTACAACAATAAAAACAAACAATATTTGATGGCATAGGCATGCTTATGTATTTAGGTTTTTCAAAATTAAGGACAAGTGAAGAACAATAAGCATGTGAATTATAAGAAGTATATAAAGTTTTTCTTACTCTAGCATGCTCAAAGAATTGTATTTTTCTTTCAAAAGTAAAATATCATGCTTTAAAGAAGTATTCTCAATGACAAGGGAAGCCTTTCGTCACATATATGTTGATTTTCTATTCTTGTCTTTTCATCTTCTTTCATGAAAAAATTAAGTAATTCAACCTTTTCTTTTTTCAATTTTTTTATGAACACTCATTAAAGAAGTCAATGCATTCATAATTTCAAAAAATTACTTTCTAAAATATCTCTTGTCCAAGTACTTATCTCATTTTCTTCTTTTTCTTCACTTGAAGATATTGAAGATGCCTCATTTGCCATAAAACAAATCACCCCTTCTTCTTCTCTACTTGAGCTTGAAACATCCAAATCTTTGGAAGCACTCCATGTAGCTTAGAAAGCTTTCTTTTTTTTCAAGTTCTTCTTCTTCTTTTCTCCTTCAAATGCTTGTCCTTGAGTTTTGGATACTCCAGTTTAATATGATCGTCTTAACCATACTCAAAGCAAGTTGGTGGCCTCTTCTTCTCCTTGTTGCTCTTCTTCTTCCATTTCCTATTAAGAAAACTTTTTTCCAACTTTTTTGCTAGATCGTTAACATGAAAACCTACCTCATCCTCCACATCTGTGGAAGAGGTAGAAGTGGAATCCGAATCACATTTGGTGGCTTTGAAGGCCATGGGTTCTTCCTTCTTCCTTTCATTCTTTAACTTACTTGTAGAAGCCTCTTTGTAAGTCTCCTAGTCATCTCTATTTTGACAGTGAAAAGTTCCTAAGGAGTCCATCTAACAAAAGTTTGTTGATACCTTTAGCTGCTTTAATAACCATTATAAAGGGATCATATTCCTTTGGAAGGATTCTCAAAATTTTCTTTACAAGGTCACCATTTGAGAATGCCCTCCCAAGATTTGCCAAGCCATTTGTAATGTCATTAAATCTTAAAAACATACTTTAAATACTTTGATTAAGATTCATTCTAAAAAGTTCATAGTCATGAGTGAGGATGTTGATCTTTGTCTCTTACACTTTTGAGGTACCCTCATAAGTTACTTCGAGTTTTTTCCACACCTCAAATACCATATGCAAAATTCATAATTTGTGTAAATTCATTAGGAGAAATTCCACCATGAAGATAGTTCAAGGCCCTAGCATTCAATTGAGCCAATGTTTTATGCTTAATATTAAGCTCACTAAAGGGCTTGACTTCATTAGTAAATGAATTTCTAAGAAGTTCGTAAGGCTTAGTCATAACTTCCCATAATTCTAAATCGATAGATTGAATAAAAATTCTAAAACGATTTTTCCAATGTTAGTAAAATTCTCCTTTAAACAAGGGAGGC
Organism: Vanilla planifolia; assembly: GCA_023846275.1. Classification (NCBI taxonomy): domain Eukaryota; kingdom Viridiplantae; phylum Streptophyta; class Magnoliopsida; order Asparagales; family Orchidaceae; genus Vanilla; species Vanilla planifolia. The sequence goes on along the minus strand of JAIUJO010002486.1, from coordinate 53,768 downwards.
CGAATTGAAGTAAAACCTTCACACAAGGTTGCACCCATATCAACCAAAGAGGAAGCCAAAAAACATAAAATTACAAAACCACAAAGATTGTGAGAAAGCCTTCACTTAGCACAAATGGATCTCCCACGTGATGTTACTCACTTAATTTTGGGATTCCTTGCTCTGATACCAATTGAAGCTCTTTGTGCTTAAGAAAATCCACAAGAGGGGGGTGAATTATGGTAAATAAAATTTTCATTTGATTTTCGGTTTCAATTAAAACTTAAATCGTTTAAGAAAGAATAAGAAAGAATCGTACACAAAGGATTTTTTAAGGTGGTTTGAACTCAAAATCGAGCCTACATCCACCCTCAAGTGGTGTTGGGAAAAGACCACTAAAATCACCAAATTACAAGCGAGGTTTTTTGTACGGTTCACTTCAAACCTACTTGGGATTTTACCTACGGCTAATCCTGAACCTACTTGAGTTTTTTTTGGGGCCACTCAAACCCCAGGCTTTTGCACAATTGTTGGGATACCCTTACTTGAAAGAAAGAAATACAAAAATTGGCAAAACTTAAAACAATTTTAAGAGAAATATGAGGTGCACACAATACCAAAAAGAGGGAGGAATAGAGATTGAAAAATAGTTGAAGCAAAAACCTCTAATTTCAGAATCCTTCTTGCGACTTTCTCTTTATGAATTTAGAAGCACCGTATGCATTTGAAATTGCTTAAAATCATGATTTGAAAGCTTTGAGAACTTAGCAAATGTCACCTCTAGGAGTTCTTCATCATTCCCTATTTATAGAGCTTAATTTGTGCTCTAATCCACTCCCAACGGCTCTTAAATGAACTAGCCATTTGAGTAACGCACACAAAGCAGTCACCGTTCAATTTTGGAGCCTAAAATGGACATTTCTAATTGAATCTTGAATTTACCGTTCGAGATCAATTCTGTCATTGGATCTAGGAGGCCCTGATCTAGGCCATTGGATTGCATGTTGGTTGTCCTGCATGTATTATAATGATGTGTTCAAAAATTAACTAAAATAGAAACTTACTACAGTGGTTTCTTCATCCTCTTGTAGATCTGGCTCAGGTTCAAATCTCCTGCTTGGCGTTTTACTGTTATCATTGCAGTAATTTACCCTGATTAATCTAAGTTGTCCTATCGTGCCTGCCCTTCCACTTTCTTTGATAATCGAATAGGAGTTTAGTCCTACATCGTCCAAATGTCTTTGTCATTGCTTTCTATAAGACTTTTGGTTCATATGTCTCTCGAGCTGTTTGGGGTTGGCTCCCCCTTCCTCGACCAAGATTTCATCACTTGGACCTGGTTGACTTGATTTCGAGCTTGTTCTGGTCAACTTTCTCTGCGGGTCGAGCTCGCACTTGTTTTGCACTTGTTCCGTTCAACAGCTACGGGCTGATTTCTCACTAGTTCCGTTCAGCAGCTCTTCTTATGCCCTTTGGGCTTTGCTCGCCCCTTTTGGGTCTATCAAACAATTTTTACTTTATTTTACTTTTAAAATCCTTAAATCCTAGACAGACCAGCCGTCAGGTCGAGTCGACCTGCCCTTCGCTACAGTGAAAATTCCCTTGACTAATGTGGTTTTATAGTGTTTTTGAGAATTTTTTTATTTATATTATGATAGTATTACAAGTGTCTTAAATGACTATGAAAAAAAAATTCATGAAAAATAATTCCCAAATAATTTTAAAAAATCAAATATCGATGTCTATATTTTTCATCAATAATGCTTGGCCCAAAAATTAGAATAAACTTGTAATATTTTAAATATTAATACTACTAGTGTGTCACATCATCTTAAAATTTGGACATATCAAATTGAAGAAAAATAAAGAGATATTCAAGTATAAAGATTTTGATACATGCCTTCAATTTTCTTGAAACATGTCATCACTACAAGAGTTTTGAAGACCACTATTTTAGACAATTTAAAGTTCATGGCTTGACTTAATTTAATATTAATAATTTCACTTAAAGAAAGCCCAAATGATATATAAACATTTATGCTTGACTCATCAAACACAATAGTATAACACTCCTATTCTTCATATTCTTTTACCACTACATCTTTTTCTCTTCTTCTTCTTCTTCTATTACTACATCTTCTACTTCATCTTCTTCTTCTCCTCCTCCTCCTCTCTTCTTCTTCTTCATATACTTCTTCATCTTCTTGTTCTTCTACTTCCTCCTTATCTTCCTCTTCTTCTTCTTCAACATTTTTGTCTTCTTCTTCTTATTCTCCTTCTTCTTCTTCTTCTTCTTCTTCTCTTTTTTCTTCTTCTTTTTCTTCTTCTTTTCCTTCTTCTTCTTCTTCTTCTTCTTTCTTCTTCTTCTTCTTCTTTCTTATTCTTCTACTTCTTCTTCTTCTTCTTTTACTTCCTCTTCTTCTTTTTCTTCTACTTCATCATCATCATCATTATGATCATCTTCTTCTTCTTCTTCTCCACTTCCTTTCATTCTTCTTCTACTTCTTTTTCTCCTTCATCATCAACTACTTCTTTCTTCTCCTTCTTCTTCTTCTTCTACTACTTCTTCTTCTTCTCCTTCTTCTTCTTCTTCTTCTTATTCTTCTTTCTCCTTCTACTTCTTCTTCTTATTATTCTTCTTCTTATTATTATTCTACTTCTTCTTTTTCTTCTTCTTCTTCATCTTCTTCTACTTCTTCTACCTTTTTCTTCTACTTCTTCTTCATCTTCTTCTTCTTTTTCTTCTTCTTATTCCACTTATTCTTCTTCTTCTTCTTCTTCATTCTTATTCTTCTACTTCTTCATCATCATCATCATCTTCTTCTTCATCTTTTTCTTCTTCTTCTTACACTTCTTTCTCTTCTAATTGTTCGTTTTCTTCTTCTTCAACTTCTTCTTCGTCTTTGTCTTCTTCTTCAACTTTTTCTTCTTCTTCTTTTTCAACTTCTTCTTCTTCTTCTTCCCCTTCTTTTTCTTCTTCCTCTTCTTCTTCTTTTCTTCCTCTTCTTCTTCTTCTTCTTCTACTTCTTCCACCTCCTCTTCTTCTTCTTTTTTGTCTTCTTCTACTTTTTCTTCTTCTTCTTCTTCTACATCTTCTTTCTCTTCTTCTCCTTCTTCTCCTTCATCATCTTCTTCTTCTTCTTCTACTTCTACTACTATAACTTTTCGTCCTCTTCGTCTTCTTCTTCTTCTTCTTCTTCTTCTGCTTCTAATCTTCTTCTTCTTCTTCTTCCTCCTCTTCTTCTTCTTCTTCATCAACTTCTTTTTCTTCTTCTTCTTCTTCTTCTTCTTCTAAGTCTTCTTCTTCTTCTTCTTCTTCTTCCTCCTCCTACTCCTTCTCCTCTTCCACCACCTACTCTTCATCTTTTTCTTCTTCTTCTTCTTCTTCTTCTTCTTCTTCTACCACTACTTCTTTTTCTTCTTCTTCTTCTTCATCTTCTTCATCTTCTTCATCTTCTTCTTCTTCTTCTCATCATCATCTTCTTCTTTTTCTTCTTCTTCTTCTTCTTCTTATTCTTTTTCTTCTTCTTCTTCTTCTTCTTTTCTTCTTCTTCTTGTTATTCTTCTTCCTCCTCCTCATTTTATTCTTCTTCTTCTTCTTCTACATTTTCTTCTTCTTATTATTCTTCTTCTACTTATTCTTTTTCTTCTCAAACTTCTTCTTCGTCCATCTTCTTCAACGTCTTCTTCTTCTTCTTCTTCCACTTCTTCTTCATCTTATTCTTCTTCTACTTCTTATACTTTTTATTCTCATACTTCTTCTTCTTCCTTCTTCCTCTTCAATGTCTTCTTCTTCTTCTTCTTCTTCTTTCTTATTGTTATTACTATTATTATTAATATTATTATTATTCTTCCTTTCCTTCTTGTTCAGCTTTTTCTTCTTCTTTTCTTCTTCTTCTTCTTCTTTTACTTCCTCTTCTTCTTTTTCTTCTTCATCCTCATCAACATCTTCTTGTTCTCCACTACTTTTGGTTCTTCTTATTACACTTCTTCTTTTTCTCTTTTTTCTCCTTCTTCATCAACACCTTTTTTTTTTCTTTTTCTTCTTCTTGTTTCTACTCCTTATTCTTCATCTTCTTATTATTCTACCTCTTCTTCTTCTTCTTTTTCTTCTTCTTCATCTTCATCTTCTCTTCTTCTTCTTCTTCTTCTTTTTCTTCTTCATCATCTTCATCTTCTTCTTCTTCTTCTTCTTCTTCATCTTTTTCTTCTTTCTTATTTTTATACTTCTTCTTTTCCTCTTGTTCTTCTTCTTCTTCTTCATTCTTATTCTTCTACTTCTTCTTCTTCTTCGTCATCATGATCATCATTTTTTTCTTCTGCTTCTTCTTCCACTTCTTCTTCTTCTTCTTCTTCTTCTTCATCTTCTTTTTCTTCTTCTTCGCTATCTTGTTCTCCTTCTTCTTCGTCTTCTTCTTTTTCTTTTTCTTCTTCTTCTTCTTCTTCTTCTTCATTCTCTTCTTCATCTTCTTGTTCTACTTCTTTCTCCTCCTCTCTTCTTCTTTTTCGTCTTCAACTACTTTTCTTCTTCTTCTTCTACTTCTTCTTTCTCTTCTTCTCCTTCTTCTTTTTTTCTTCTTCTTCTTTTTCTTCTCCATCTTTGCCTTCTCCTTCACTTCCTCCTCCTCCTCCTCCTCCTTCTACTTATTCTTCTTCTACTTCTTCTACTTGTTCTTCTTTTTTCTTCTTCTTCTTCTACTTCTTCTCCTTCTTCTTCTTCTTCTTCTTCCACTTCTTCTTCTTCTACTTGTTCTTCTTCTTCATCATCTTCTTCCTTGTCAAATTCATCATCTTCTTCTTCTTCTTCTTCTTCTTCCTTTTCTTCTTCTTCTTCTTCTTCATTTTCTTCCTCTTCATCCTTACCTTTTTCTTCTTGTTCTTGTTCTTGTTCTTCTTCTTCTCCTTCTTTTTATTCTTCTTCTTCCTCCACCTCCTCATCCTCCTCCTCCAGCTCTTCTTCTTTTTCTTCTTCTTCTTCTTAGTTTTCTTCTTCTACTACTACTACTACTATTTCTTATTCTTCTTCTTCTTGTTCTTCATCTTCTTCTTGTTCTTGTTCTTCTTCCTCATCTTGTTCTTCTTGTACTTCATCCACTTCTTTTTCTTCTTGTTTTTCTTCTTCTCCTCCTTTTTCTTCTTCATCTACTTGTTTTTTTTCTTATTCTTCATCCCCCCTTCTTCCTCCTCCTCCTTCTCCTCTTCTTATTCTTCTTCTTCTTCCTCTTCTTCTTTACTAGTAAAACGTTTTCTCCTTTTTCTTCTTCTTCTTCTTCTACTACTACAACTACTACTTTTTCTTCTTCTTCATCTTCTTTTTCTTCTTGATCTTTTATTTCTTCTGCTTCTTCTCATTCCTCCTTTTCTTTTTCATCTTCTTCTTCCTCTTCTACTTCCTCTACTTCATCATCTTCTTATTCTTCTTATTTACGTCTTCTACTTCTTCTTCTTCTTCTTCTTCTTCTTCTTACTGTTCTTTTTCTTTTTTCTTCTTCTTCTTCTTTTCCTTCTTCTTCTTCTTCTTCTTCAACTTCTTTTACTTCCTCTTCTTCTTTTTCATCTTCTTCATCATTATCATGAACTTCTTTTTCTTCTTCTTCTTCTTCTTCTTCTTCTTCTACTACTTCCTCTTCTTTTTTTGCTTCTTTTTCTCTCTTTCTCTTCTTCCTCCACTCCTTTCGGTTCTCCTTCATCAAATTCTTCATTTTTTCTTCTGCTTCATCATCGTCTTCTTCGTTTCCTTCTTCTTCTTGTTCTTCCTCTTCTTCTTCTACTTCTTCCTCTTCTTTCTCCTTCTTCTTCTTCTTCTTATTATTATTATTATTATTATTTTATCTCTTCTTCCACTTCTTCTTCTTCTTCTTCCTTTACTTCTTCTTCTTCTTCATCTTCCTCTTCTTCTTTGTCTTCTTCTTCTTCCTCTTCTCTTTGTCTTCTTCTTCTTCCTCTTCTTATTCTTCTTGTTGCTCTTCTTCCTCCTCTTCTTCTTTTACTTCTTTTTCTTCTTCTTATTTCTCTTTTTCTTCTTCTACTTCTACTCCTTCTTCCTCTTCTTCTTCATCATGTTCTTCTTCTTCTTCTTCTACTTCTTCTATTTCTTCTTCTTCTACTACTACTACTTTTTCTTCCTCTTCTACTTCTTCTTCTTCTCCTCCTCCTTTGCCTTCTCCTTCCTCCTCCTTCTCCTCCTCCTCCTTCTTCTTCTTCTTCTTCCTCTTTTTTTCCTTCTTCATCTTCTTCTTCTTCTTCTTCTTCTACTTCTTCTACTTCTTCTACTTCTTTTTCTTCTACT